>ML793790.1:229048-249348 GCA_009831015.1 Picea engelmannii
GGAACATATGGGGAAACGTCCCCCCTGGAGTCCCCCCGTCCCGGGGACGTGGGGAACGCGTCCCCATGGAACACTGCTAAAAAATACCCTAAACCTAAAAATTTAGCATAATTTTTGCTCGGATCCGCGCGTGTGTGGGGTCAAGAGCTTGGGATCCGTCTCCTTCTTGCAGGATCCGTTTCCAGTTTCAGCAGAATCGGCAGGTGGCGTTTTTTTGGCGTTTCCGAGCGGATCCGGATCCGGATCCGGATCTGAAACGCGGATCCGCGGATCCAGCGTTCAGACCGGGCGGATCCGGTAACATAGGCAGCAACAGCTGGGACTTTTTCTGCACAGTTTGTGGAAGTGTTGGTGGGCCTTACAGCTCCCAGAACACAGCAAAATAGCGCTGAAAGAAATTTCTGTGTTGCTGTTGTAAATTTCTGGAAATGACTGTAATTTTGCTGCTGTTAAATTTGCCCAGAAGACTCAATAAAGCCCCTCCTTTGCTGGTTTTCCCCATACTGGGGTTTCCAGGGTACTTCTGGTGTACATGTGTTTTATGTTTGGTTCTATGTATGCTTCTGTTGTCTTTTTTGCTGTTATATAACTCAGTTGTAGGTTATTTGCGTAATTTTCAGATTTATATCAGCAAGTATATTTTTCTGAGTTTGATAAATTACTGGCTATAACATCATATGCTGAGTTAAGGAAAAATAACATGGTATCAGAGCTCAGCCTCTGAGTACAGGAGAAGCCAAGTTTCTTGCTGTGTAGACCAGGAAAGGGTAAATCAGCAAGTGGGACGTATAACCAGAGAAAGTGGGGCAGCCAGAAGAGCTGACTCAAATGGCAGCCCTAAGGTTCGAAGACAGGCTGGAAGGCACCTCAAACATCTGTCCTTGGAGGGAGCATATAGGCTTGGTGCTGGAGGAGAATGGGCTATTGGAATTTGCTGAAGGGAAAGCAATCCCTCCAATTGATCCGGCACAGCTAGCAGCCCACCTCAAGAAGGATGTAAAGACGAGGAGGATTATTGTGGATGGAGTTAAAGACCACGTTATCCCACATCTATACGGCAAAAAGACAGCCAAGGAGATGTGGGAGGCGCAAGTAAAATTGTACCAGTCTGGTAACCAGAGTAGGAAGATGTTGCTCAAAGTGAAGCTGAGGAGCACGAAGATGGCCAAGGGAGAGTCGGTGGTCACCTATCTCACTAAGTTCAGTCAGATGATAGATGAATTGGCGGTTATGGGAGGGGTCATGGACTGAGTTGGTGAGGACAGCCTTGAATGGCTTCACCAAACAGTGGAAAGTATTTGTCCGTGGAGTGGTGGCTCGGGAGAAGCTCCCTGATTGGGAGAGATTATGGGATGACTTCACCCAAGAGGAGCTAAGACTTGATGCTACTCAGGCTAGCCAGCCAAAGAGTGAAGAGGAAGAGAATGTGGCTCTTCATGCGAAGAAGGGAAGTGGAGCGTGAGGTTTCAGGGACATGGGCAAAGTGAGATGCTTTGCATGTCACGAGATTGACCACTATGCCAGCCAGTGTCCCAACAAGAAGAAGAAGAAAAAGGAGACAGAGGTAGCAGCCACAGCATCTACTAAGATGGATGCATTTGCAAAGAAATTCGAGGATGAATTTTCTCTCGTTGCCTCTCTTTCTAGCAACAACAGATTGGTAGAGTTGGAGGATAGTGGGTCATCTCGCCATATGACGGGAATGAGGTCAGTGTTCCTTAGTGTTTCAGAGACGGGCTCAGAATGCCATGTGAAGAGTGGGGCACACACCAGGCATGCATTGAAGGGGGTTGGATGCATCAGATTCCAGCTAGAGTCAGGTGGTTCTCTGGAGGTGGATGAGGTGATGTATGTACCAGAGTTGAGGGTCAATTTTCTCTCTGTAACGCCTCTGAAGGATAAGGGGTATGTAGTGATGTTCGAAGATGGACAGGTCCTCATACGGTCAGAGGGAGCGTCCTTGGATGCAGCAGTGAGGCTTGGCATCAGGACAGGCATGATGTACAGGTGTTGGGACAGCCTATAGTTGGGTCTAAGGGAATCTTGGATCGACAATCAGTGTCAGTGGCTGAGTCTAGTGAACGACTGGTTTCATCCAAGACAGTCAACTGGTATGACTTGACATTGATGGAGGAGCAGAGAAAGACATCAGATCAGAGTGCAGCGAAGGTAGCAGGGATGTCTTCCAGTTCAAAGTGAGCAACTACAGCAGCAACAAATTTGATAGGATCAGAGATTGATCTGGGTGGAGACACCTCCCTCGCTAAGAGGGAGTGTTAGATTTTTAGCTCGGTAGGTGTCTCAGTTGTGCCTGTGTCCTAGGCCAGTTGATGGACACACCAATTACCCAGATCAGCTTAATTATCTTTTCCTAAAGTCTAACTTAGGCAATCAGCAAAATTATGTTTTGAGTGGAATGTGGGGCCCAAAAAAGGGGGCGCATAGGCTAGTGGAGAGTGGGGTCCAGCCCAAAGGGGGCACCCCAATCTCAGTCATTGAGGCCCAAATTTGGGCATACATATTAAGGTAAATGGTGGTTGGAAGAAAGATAAAAGGAGGCGGAGGGTGAGAGGACACACACACATTCTCATTGTGCATGAGAGCTTAAGGAGGGCACTAGAGCTGGAGTGAGTGGCTGAGTTTTGCAGCTGAGCAAATGCAGAACAGGGCAGCCATCTTCAGAGCAATTTGAGGGCTGAAGAAGCTGGGCAAAGGCAGCAAAACACAATCTGAAATTTCTGGGTGTAAGCTGGACCATACAGCAGCCTTTCTGAGGGTCGTACAAGCAGTACAACAGGTCGTACAGGGCCGTACAGCACAGCAGCTTGGTGGCTGAGATTTCTGGGCTGTACTGCAGTCCAGAGGGGCGCACTAGGAAGGCCGTACAGCGGAGAAAAGGGGCAGCAACAGATGGGAAAATTTCTGCACAGTTTGTGGAAGTGTTGGAGGGCCTTACAACTCCCAGAACACAGCAAAATAGTGTTGTAAGAAATTTCTGCATTGCTATTGTAAATTTCTGGAAATGATTGTGTAATTTTGCTGCTGTTAAATTTGCCCAGAAGACTCAATAAAGCCCCTCCTTTGCTGGTTTTCCCCACACTGGGGTTTCCAAGGTACTTCTGGTGTCCATAGGTTTTTATGATTGGTTATGTGTATGCTTCTGCTGTCATTTTCGCTGTTATAAACTTATATGACTCAGCTGTAGGTTATTAGCGCAATTTTCAGATTTATATCAGCAAGTATATTTTTCTGAGTTTAGTAAATTACTGGCTATAACTTCATATGTTGAGTTAAGGAAAAATAGCAATCATCTCCCATGCTTTAGCAAGATTATGGTTGAAGAATTGTCCCAATATGATCTACAAATGGGCTTGCCAGGGATTGGAAGAGGATGTTTGAATGAATTTGAGTTTCTGGACCAGAGTCTGAGAATTTCTTGGAAGTTTGTTTGCTACAACCAAGGCTGTTGGGAGCGGGGAGCGGGAAGCGCAATTTTCAAAAATATCCGGGAGCAAGAGCGTTTCAAGAGCATTTTTATATAATACATATTTTAATATATTTTGATGCATATATATAGCAGAGGGTTGAATCAGTTGCAAAAAAAATGAAAACATAGATATAAGATCATTTAACTATTGGATTAGTGATGATCATTAAAGCATCAACCATTTAGTACACATATAACATCAATCATAAAAATGTCATCAATAGATTGTAACAGACAGCATCAACCACAAAATGAAATAGACTCTAGAGCATCATATTCATTACCAAAGAGTTGTAAGATTCAGTCAATAGTTCAAATTTCAAACTTCAAACCTCAAAGGTAAATTGTCATATAATGTTCATAACTTCATTGTTACAGAATAAGACATAATAAGGAGTCAAGACAAAGTACTAAGTTCTAGACTCTAGAGACTACTTCTAAACAGGAAACAAAAAAAAGATCTAGTATATAGTAGCAAGTACTAACTACTATGCTCTAAGTTTTCCTCTTGCCACAAGAAACTTCTCGTTTCTTTTCCCAACATCTTTGAAGAAGAGTAGGAGTAGCTGGAAGTGTTCGTGAAACACGATCAGCAGTTGAATGGCCCCCACGTGACACTGGACGTTGTGAAGATAAAGGCAAAATTGATGCATCTAAAATGTTGCTTGTGGATTGGGTGGCATGTCTACTTCAGGAATATGATCACCATCATGATCACCCAAAAGTTCTGCTTCCAAGCACTCTATAACCATGGCTCCATCCTCCAAATTAGTGTCCTTTGGATTGTTGTCCCAAGTCGCATATCTTTTAGAATAATCATTCCCCATTGCATCACAATAATGGGACAACAACCTAAAGTTGTAATGCACATAAATCAAGCTATTTCTCTTTACACTGTGGATGAAGCTATCGGTGCTCCAACACCTCTCTATAGAAGAGGATTTCACAACCTGAGAAAGCACCCTCACTACCAATTTATGCAAATGTGTGGTAGAGGAGCCATACATGTTCCACCATTCGATAGAACCCAACCTGTCTCGATCTTTGGTTGCAAGTAAGTTACCAAAGAGTCTATGTCACTGATGTATTTACTCAATTTGCTTCATACTTGAGCACACTCCTCTTCATCAAGTACCAACTTGTCCAATGCAAGCATGTATCCATTTTGCACCTCTTGATCTGTGTATGGTTTTCTCTTAACCCCACCCCTAGGTGTTGGTCGGGCCAACCAAGATGAATAATAATATTTTGGGGTAAGGACATATGCTAGGGCATGGAGTGTAACAATCAAATTATCCCACCTTTTGATCACATGTTTATCGATATTATCATACAAGATCACATCCATCGACTGAACAATGTCTTTGATTTGTCCTAGCATGTTGTCCATCTGTTCATACACCTCTCCAATCACCAGCTAATCTGTATCTGTAAACCGAATCATCTTATAAATGGGTTTGGTGAACTACAGAATATACCTCACTTGTTGCCAAAACTTACCATCAAGAACTGTGTTCTCGACCTCATGAAAGTCATTTTTGTCTAGCCTTGTCTTTTAGATCCTGGCATGAATCACTCGATACCATACTAGCCAATGCCTCTCTTACCTTCAACAGGCACCTGAAGGTGGTGAGATAATAGCTAGCAAATCTGGTCTTTGCCATCTTTAGTAACTCCAACTTGGAGTGATTGCGAAAAATGAAGTGGGTTGTGCTATGATTGGTAATAAATATTATCATCTTCTTCCCTCTTGTACAAATCACCAATCCATCTGTAATCATGGTCCTTCATTTTAATGATATCATGCATCAAAAGGTTCATTGTGTGAACCAAACACCCTGACCAAAATATATTGGGGTACTTATCCTCCATGATTACTCTTGTTGCCTTACAATTAGCAACATTATCGGTGATGACTTGAATGACATTGTAGGGCCCAATCTCTTAAAGGGTTTTAATCAAGGCATCTGCAATATTTATATCGATCTTGTAGCGATCTGAGTAGTTATGGGCTGAAAGGAAGACCACACCACTAGTAGACACACCAAGAATATTTATCAATGGCATGCCTTTAACATTTGTCCAACCATCAGATACAATTGATACCCCATGTCGGTTCCAATCATTTGTAAATTTTCCTAGAGCACCTTGGATTTTGGCTCTTTCCTTGTCAAGTCCCAAGGTTCTAGCTTTGTCATACCCAGGGCTCCTATATCCTTTACGGCCACCATTGATGGCTTGTACCATTTCATGCCAATATGGTGAGCGAAGAACATTGAATGGTATACCACATGCATAGAGAAACTTGAAAATTTTTGCATCCACATCATCGCTACAACCTTGGCCAAGAAAATTCGATGGTGTTCTACACCTCGAAGACGAAGGCAAGAATGCACTAGCATGGGGGGGATGCAAATCGACCAGTGAACATCCTTTGTGAACTCTCATGTTCAACCCTTTGTATTTTGGATTTGTTTTGTGTTGCCTCCTCTTCCCTTTGGTATTTGAGCCTGTCTTCAAGTGGCACGTCCACACAGGTTTTGACTCCTATACTATTACCTTCATCCCAGTACATAATCCCACGTATATACTTTCTCACACAGGGATAGGAACCTGTGTAATTTGGATGACAAGGATGGCATATAAATTTTGTGGTTCCACCCCCTTTCCCCCAACCTTGTGACATACTTCCACAAATGTCTTAAATTCTCCTTGGGTTTTTGGGGATCATCACTATCATTTTCATTGTCTTCATCCCCTTCCATTCCTTCCTCCTCTCCTTGGTATGTGTTGTCCACTTCTATTTCTTCGTTACTATCATAGGTATTTCAACGTCTTTCGGTTCCCACCACCACCATCATAATGAAAAATGGAACCAAAATGACATACCACATTGACATCATCATCATGATTGTTGAACCTTGATAATAACTTGCCACCTGCAATAGAATGATGGAGGAGAAATGGGAAAGAGTAGAAGAAAACATTCAAATATTCAACATAGCATAATATACTAGTTTACAACGCATGGATTTAAAAAAAAACAAGAATGAGCTTAAGGACCTACCTCTTTAGCTCTCCAATGGTGATTGAATATGACTATGGCAGCCTTTAATCTCCCTTCCAAGCTCTCACAAATGGTAGCCTTCAATGTCCCTTCCAAACTCTCAAATCTCTCTTCCGAGCTCTCAAATCTCCCTATTGCAGCCTTCAATATTCCTTCCAAGCTCTCCAATCTCCCTTTAATCCCCTTAATAACTAGCAAGAAGCCCACTCAAAACCCTCCTAGCAAAGATGAGTGAAATGAGAAATAGAATGAGAGAAAAATGGAGTGAGTGTTTTAATCCCTTAGAAACCCTAGCCATACCTTTTCCTCCCTTATGGAACCTTCCCTTGGTTCCCAAACACCCCCAAAAAACAAAAAAAATGCCCAAGAGGTGTTAAATTTAGAGTTGGTATTAAGTTCTTTTCAAGTTACTAGACAATAATAGCAGGATAAGTAGGATCACTGAGAGAAACACAATCACAAGGTACATAGCATTTTATCCTGGGAAACCCTCATGGGGGAGAAAACCAGGCAAAAACTTCCTTAACATACATTGCCAATACAATGCCAAGAGAAAAGACCAAACCACCAAAAATATCCAACACTAAGCATGCGTCTCTCTCTTCTCCTTGTTCTAACTGCAGCTTCCTTCAAAACTTGTGCACTAGATGAGTGACTTGAGTGAGTGAATGAGGCATCATCCACTCTTATTTATATTAGTTGGGAGGCGCTAGGGTTGTGTCTCTTCATCAAGAAGGGCCGACTTTTCCAATTAGTGGTTAGAACCACTTTAATTATCCCTAGGGGCCGACTTCTCAATTGCCACCATATAAACATGGTTTGACCAATCCACAAAAGGGGATTTGGTCTTATACAAAGCTCGACATGATCAATCCACAAAAGGGGATTTGATCTATAAGAAAATAACTCAATTATAAATAGAATATTCTTCGCAGTTACAATATTTCAACACTCCCCCTTAACAAGAAGGGTATTCTACCGACATAACCCAACACAACATCCTCGGGAGAAGGAGAGGGCAGCATCATCATCAACATCTGGATCATTGACTGGCACATCTATAAATCATCGGAAGTTTTTCTCATCATCAACAACATCATCTTTCACAGCATGGGGTTGGAGTAGCTTCATCATCATTATCTGCATCAACATCAATTAGTATAACACTAATACAACATCATCAATCAATACAAGACTAATACATCATCATCAACATCTTCGGCATGAAGCTGAAATAGCAACATCATCATCATCTTCAGCATGAAGTTGAAGTAGCAACTTCATCTTCAACATGAAGCTGAAGTAGCATCATCATCATCATCTTTAGCATGAAGTTGAAGCATCAGCATCAATAGCATGAAGCTAGAATAACAATATCACCAACATGAGGCCGGGACATCAACATCAACAACACGAGGCTGGTACAGCATCATCAACAGCACGAGGCTGGTACAACATCAACAACACAAGGTTGAGATAACAACATCATCAACACGAGGTTGAAATAACAACATCATCAGCACGAGGTTGAAATAACATCATCAGCACGAGGCTGAGATAACATCATCAACATCATCATCATATGGCAATAGAATGAGGCAGGTGCAACAACAACATTTTTTGGTACTCTGACAGACCGTCCTTACCGGACCTTCGGGATCTGCCCAGAAATCATAAGATTCCCTAGGATATAAAATCCTAACAGAGCTACCACGTGGTACTCTGACAAACCATCCTTATCGGACCTTCGAGATCTGCCCAGAAATCAAAAGATTCCCTAGAATATAAAATCCTAACGGAACTACCACTGCTAACCACAGCTGGCATATACATGCACAGGTACTCTAACAGACCATCCTTACCGAACCTTCGGGATCTGTCCAAGGATGATCAGTCCCCTAGGATATAAAATCCTAACTGAGCGACCCATTTTTGGTCAGGTTTCCATAGTATCATCAGCATCACTCCCCCTTTCGAGGGAGGTCCTTTCGGACAACACCAAGGTTGTCTCGAAAGTGCTCAAACTTCACACGAGACAGAGGCTTGGTCAACACATCTGCAACCTGTTCCTCTGTGCCAATATATTGGAGCTTTACAGCTCCTCTCCGCATCATATCACGAATATAGTGATACCGAATTTCTATGTGCTTCGACTTGACATGTAACACAGGGTACTCCATCATCTTTTTGCAACTCCGGTTATCACATAGAATCACGGTGGCTTCCATTTCCAGATCGAATAGACCTGTCAACAACTTTCGAAGCCATATGGCTTCACAACTGGCGGAACATGTTGCAATGTATTCCGCTTTTGTCGTGCTAAGAGCAATATTGGATTGCTTCCTGCTCTGCCATGAAGTCATGGCTTACCCCAGACTGAAACAACATCCTGAAGTGCTCTTTCTATCAGAAACACTTCCAGCCCAATCTGGATCAGTATTTCCATGCAGTCTGAAGTCATGATCTCCAGTATAACAGAGACCATATTCCAACGTACCCTTAAGGTATCTCATCACATGTTTTGCAACTACAAGGTGAACATGTCTAGGTTCTACCAGATACTGACTCAAGGTGTTCACAGCAAAACATATATCTGGCCTGGTATTCGTCAGATACATCAACGAACCAATAATTTGTCTATACAAAGTAGCATCAACCAATTCTGACGAAGTATCTACCAGGAGCTTCAACTTTGTTTCCATGGGTGTGTTCATGGCTTTACATTCCAACATGTCAAACCTCTTCAGTTTTTCAATTGCATACTTCCCTTGGTTAAGGAAGATCTTCTCTGGGCTCTGTCAAACTTCAATACCTAAGAAATAATGCATCAGGCCTAGGTCTTTCATTTCAAATTCTGCAGCGAGCTTCTTAAAATCTGTGATGAGCTTTTCTTCTCTAGTTAAGAACAAGTCATCTATATACAACAACAATATAATTGGCTTATCGTTCATAACCTTGAAGTAAAGGTTAGAATCAACTTTACTCTTGGTAAAGCCCAAGCTCGTCAGGAAACTGTTAATTCTTCCATACCAAGCTCTAGGAGCTTGCTTCAATCCATACAAAGCTTTCTTCAATCTACAGACGTGAGTCTTTTTATCTTCAACTTCAAACCAAATTTTCACATCACATTGTACCAACCTGGTACACTTGCTTAGTTGCAACTTAATCTGCACGATCATGTGCTAACTCTATGTGCTTTCTGCAAAGCACTATCTGTCTCACTGCCTGAGAGTATGTCCTCTACTCTCTCTGCACTTGTTCCTTTTGGAACCGGGACTCTGCACCTGCAGCTACTATTTCTGAAGCTGAGAATGACTTGCTCTATTCTCACTGTAGCTACTGAAATCTGAGAGTAACTCAATCTGAAAGTGGCTCAATAACTGATATTGAAGGTAGCTTTTCCTCTTTCATGGCAGTAACTCAATCTTCAAATACAGGGACTGCTCCCCCTGAATCTCACACTATATCAGAATCATGGTTGTTCTGGTTGTCTTCATGAATACTGGAACTTCAATTACTGGAGCAAGTGTCTCGTCATAGTCTTCTCCCTCTTGCTGGGAGAATCCTCTGGACACAAAGCAGGCTTTGTACATCTCTATATTGTTATCTGCAACATGCTTGATTTGTTAGACCAAACGTGGAAGTCACCATTGACTTCCCTTCTGGTCTTAAGACAAAATACAGTCCTTCTGACTAGCTTCCTCCTCTGTCATTGAAACAAGGGAATCTTCTCAGGAGTTTTCATATCTCCTGGGGGTCTCTAAAGCTAGTCTTCTCAACTCATGTCATCTGTCTCCCAGTCCTGGAAGATGTCTCTCCATCTGATCCTTTCTGAGATCAAGCTTACTCTAAGTCTTGATTTCTTCTGAGTCTACAAAAACTTCAAGGTCTCTGCAGGATATACTTGGTGTTGAATACCAAGTCTTAATATGAAAAGCTGAGTCAGGCTTCAAACGAATTCTTCTTCCTCTCATAGTGGCTTCATTATCCACTGACCAATTTTAATGTTCAATCATCTTGGAGCTAAGTTGCACGAAACGGGGAAACGATACGAAGTTTCTGAAACAGCTATGATACGAAACAGGCCCTCAAAAAATGGAAACGTCAGGGGAAACGCCGAGGGAAATGTTGTATATAAAAAAAATTAAAAAATAAATATATATATATACAGTTTTAAAAAAAATAAAGCATTATATTGCAAGAAAAACATAATGATACACATAAAATCATCTTCATTCTAATTAGAGAAGGACAAAAAGGCATTAACTAACATTAACTGGAAGTTTGGGGGCCCCACGGCCCCTTTATTTGCCTAATTCTCCTTTGAAAGCTGCGGAAACCCGGCCATATGGGTGCAGTACAGCCCCGAAACGCCGTCGGCCGTACCGTACGACGTTTCCCTTTCGAGAAACGCTGTACGGTATGGCCGGCAGCGTTTCGGGGCCGTATCGTACCCGTTTCGGGCTCCGAAACAGGGGGGGGCGTTTCCTACAACATAGTCTTGGAGCCTTCTACTCATTACGATCAATCTTCGTATGAGATGCTCTATCTCTCAAAAGTAGCTTCTTCTTCATCTTCTTTGGTAAATGAATGTATACAGTCATGCATTCAACTTGGATAGTTTGCTTCATGTCTCATTTAATATGTTGCCTCCTGTAACCTTCACTATAGTTTCCTTAGGGCACCTGTGACTTGCCCGGAACAAGAACAACAAGGGAGAAACAACAAACAAGAATAATATTCTTTATAATAATAATAAAGCAATAGCGAGAACAATCATAACAGTGGCTCCTTTAGAGTTATCACTTGTGACCTGCCTACAACAAGGGTTAAAAGTAAGAAATACAATACTGAGAGCAACACTCTTCTAGTGTTGTGATCAATCATTCGTCCATGGTAACTTGGAGACAAAACAAGAAGTTTCTCCTAGAGGAGATGTTAGTTATATCTGGTAAATGATTACAATAAGCATTTATCTCAATATGCTCACATGCTACCAAGTATGCTATCTCAACTATGAGATAGCTATCAAACTTTACATGTGCAAGTTTGAATTTAATCAACTTAATCAATCAAACCTGGAACCTGGAGTCTTGTCTTCAAGAATGAGTGTTGTTGTTTTTCTTTTGAGTCTCCTTCACTCAAGATGACAAGTATTTTCTTCAACCGATCCTCTGTACTAAGACAATATGCTATCTTGACAGAAATCTGAGTTAGGGAATAAACTCTTTAATCAATCTAATACTTTGATTTTAATTTTGACCAATGGTTAGTATGAAGGTCATAACTTCATCATACATCCTAGATGTTCATAAGGTTATAACAAATAGATGCATATCACAATAATCAAACCCGGGGTGCATTATTCCTCTGAATGTGTTGGATCTGAGATCCTTCTGGATCTATGATAAAAGATCCCTTCTCCTGCAAATACCCTTTAAAGCTTAACAGTTTAAACATATGTAAGTACATACCTCTGGTAGTATTTGCGGATAGTGGCACCATTCGGTGGTAGCAGCGATAATAGATACCAAACCTTTAAAAACTTCAAGGGTGTTGCAAAGTTAGTTGGAGATTTGCGAAGGTAAGGTGCACTAGGACAATAAAAATTTGTCCTAAATCTTTCAATGCAACTGGTACTGCGGTTCGTGCTGGTACTGCAACTGGTATGAAGGAACTAGTACTGCAACTGCAACTGAAACTTGTTGATTTTTCATTAGGCTAGGCTCAAGCATGAAGTTCATTCCAATTTTAGCATTTTACTTGAACCATAGACAATTGCAGTTTCACCATTAACAATTTGTTGCAGCAACCAAGATCACAAGAAGAAATACCATGCACAAGTACACAAGAAGCATCTTGGGAAATCCTTCTCAACAAGGGAAGAAAACCCAGCCAATCATTGCTATATTCTTCAAGAGAAAGACCTCCCACACCATAAACCTCGCACACAAAAGCGTGCTCACAAAACGTAGAAGACTAGCGCCCAAGAGAGGTGTGCACTTCAGCCCAAGAACAAGTACTTGCTGAAATTTCCAAACTCACACTTGTGTTATGTTTCCTCAATGGGGAAATTACCTTTATTTATATTACACTGGACATATCAAAGGTGGTGTCTATTGGCACAACAGGGCCGACCTCAATAACTCAAAATATAATTAATAATTACCATATTAATTATCTTTTACTTTATGATGGGGCCGACCTATACCCTTTACATCACAAATAGGGTTACAGGTAAGTCTGACTCTTGGACAATATAGCAAGGGATCTCATACACCCACTAGTGCTCAACCACTAGGGGCACATCCATCTATGCTCAGCCACAGGGACGTCCAAGTCTCTATCTCACTACGTCTCACAAGAGAATCATCAGAATACACACTCACTAGTGCTCAGCCACTAGGATCACGTCCACATGTGCTCAGCCACAGGAACGTCCTACTCCGCAGATCTCTTTCTCACTGCGTCGCACAGGAGAATCATCTGGAATATAACATTATCTCAACTCTCTGCACAGAGGAGAATAGTACATCGTTTCATCTCCATCTCAGAGAGAACGACACACCCAACTCATGGGCTTACTCACCCCACATAGGGGCACACAATGTTCCATCTCCGTCTCGGAGAGGAACCACACACCCATCTCATGGGCACACCCAACTCATGGGCTCTCTCTCAAGCCAACTCACTCAGTCTGTGTCCTGGAGAATGTCTCACACAGTTGTAATCATCAACACTCCCTCTCAACTAGAGAGGCATTCTCCACCAGGCCAAGTCTCTCACGAAAGTACTCGAACTTCGTCTTAGCCAGCAGTTTGGTGAAGATGTCTGCAATCTGCTCATGGGTAGGAAGGTACTGCACGTGTACTGTTTTCCTCTTCACCGTGTCTCTGATATAGTGATATTTTATTTCAATGTGTTTCAATCTATCATGAAACACAGGGTTCTCAGAGAGCTTCACACAGCTCTAGTTATCACAATGAATAGTAGTAGGATCCATCTCATGATCAAATAAGTCTGTCAAAAGCTTGCGAAGCCACACTGCTTTATGGACTGCCACACTCAATGTTATGTACTCTGCCTCTGCGGTACTCAATGCCACAGAGCTTTGTTTCCTGTTGCACCAGAAAACCATGGCAGACCCTAAAGTAAAGCAACAACCGAAGGTGCTCTTTCGGTCCACTGCGCTCCCTGCCCAATCTACATCGGCATATCCCTGCAAGCTCAAGGCTACACTGGAGACATATCTCAGGCCATATCCAACTGTGCCTCGTAGGTATCTCAATACATGTTTCGCTGCTATCCAGTGAGTCTGTCTCGGTTGACTCATGAACTAGCTAAGCACATTCACTACATAGGATATATCAGGTCTGGTGTTAACTAGATACATCAGTGATCCAATCAGTTGTCTGTACAAGTGTGGACCAATCTCACCCGAATCAGCTTCATTCATCTTCTTCAAATCAATCACCATTGGTGTAGGCATGGATTTTCATTCTGTCATATCGAACTTTTTCAATATCTCCACTGTATATTTTCCTTGACTAGGGAAAATCTCATCTGTCCTCTGCCATACTTCTAGTCCCAAGAAGTAGTGCATCAAGCCTAAATCCTTCATCTCAAATTTAGCAGTCAATGCTTGTTTGCATTCAGCAATGAGTCTCTCTGAACCGGTGAGGAAAAGGTCGTCCACATATAGGACCAAGATTAAGCACTTGTTGCCAACAATGTGATAATATAGGTTTCGATCAGCAACACTCTTGTTGAAGCCCAAACTCATCAAGAATCCATCCATTTTCTCATACCAAACACGAGGTGCTTGCTTTAGTCCATACAGGGCTTTCTTCAACCTGCACACATGAGAATTTTCGTTGTGTATAACGAATCCTTCTGGCTGCTCGATATAAACTTCTTCCTCAATCTCACCATTGAGAAAGGTTGTCTTTACATCCATCTGATGTAGTTTCCAACCCATGGATGCAGCTAGTGCAATGATAGAACGGATGGAAGTATATCAGGCTACTGGAGCAAATGTCTCATCATAGTCAACTCCCTCTATTTGCGAGAACCCTCTGGCTACAAATCTCGCTTTGTATTTCTCGATGCTTCCATCGGCTGCATGCTTGATTTTATAAATCCATATGGAAGTTACTACAGACTTCCCTTCTGGTCTCAGAACAATATCCCATGCATCATTTTCCAATATAGACCGATATTCTTCTGTCATGGCATCTTGCCATACTTGTTCACCTGAAGCTTCTCCATGACAAGAAGGCTCAGAGTCAATGATGTGGCTCATGGTTGAAAGGTAGCTCGAAAATCTCTTTGGTCTCTTGCTTTCTCGAGATGTCCCTTGAGGGGTTGTATGTCCCTCTACTTCCAGTAGTCTGTCGAGCCCAAGCAGGCCTTTTATGTCCTACTGCAATATCTTTGGGCATATCAATTGGAGCAACTGGATCAGCTGGAATAACTGGATCAACTGGAATGATGTTTGTCTCCCTCTGAACTTCTGAAGGGGGAGAAGGTATTGTCTCACTATCAATTTGCATCTGAGATTCTCTGGATCTTTGGAAAGCTATCTCTTCTTCAAAAGTAACATCTCTGCTTATTTCAATCTGTCTCTGTCTAGGAATGTAGATTCGATATGCCTTCGAAGATTCACTATATCCCACAAATGTATCATTTCTCCCTGAAGGGTCTAGCTTAGATCTCTTCTCTTTGGGAACATGAAAATATATGGGCACCCAAATATTCTGAAGTGTCCAATCTCAAGTTTTACTCCGATGAAGGCTTCTTCTGGAGTTATGTTCTTCAAGATCTGATGCGGACTCCTGTTCTGAACATACACTGTTGTCATACATGATTCTGCCCATAGAGTCATAGGTAGACTCTGATCATGTATCATTGCTTTGGTTTCCTCGATGATAATTCTGTTCTTCCTCTCTGCAACCCCATTTTGCTGAGGGTTGTAAGGAACTGTGAACTCGCTCTTGATCCCTGCTTCAATACAGAAATTCTTGAAATCCCTCCATTATCTGATCTTAGTACCTTGATCTTTCTTCCGGTCAGGTTCTCAACCTGAGCTTTGAATTCTTGAAATTTTGCAAGGACTCCATCTTTGTTCTTCGGGAAGCAAATCCAAGTTTTCCGAGTCATTGGTCCACACACGTCTGAATGTATCAAGTCCAAGATTTCCTTGGATTTGTTGTCACTGCTCAAGAAGGATCCCTTAACATTTTTGCCAAGAGCACAACCTTTGCAAACACCTTTATGTTGAGTCTGTATCTCTAGAAGGCCTGATACCATTTTCCCTAGAGCTGGGAAAGCTCTATAATGAATGTGGGCAAGTCTCCTATGCCATAGCTCACTCAAGATGATAGTGTCATGTAACAGGGCCTGGACTGGTCTGATGGTCAATCTGTATAGGCCGCTTTCTCGAGCACCAATTACTTTGGCAAAATTTATATGTGAGTCTTTGTGCCATGCAAGAACCCTTGCTTCGGAAAAGGAAACCTTGAAGTCTTTGTCTTCTAAGACAAAAATGGAAACAAGGTTCCTCTTCATCCCAGATACATATAGTACTTCACTTAGTTGAAGTTGCATGTCAGAATCTAGTTGGAAGGTAGAAGTTCCAACCCCTTTCACATTATATCTGGCATCGTCTCCAAGAACAACATGTAGATTTGTCTCTTTCTCAACAAAATTGTTTAGGTGATCTCTAAAATCGGCCATGTGCCTGGAGGCACCACTGTCAATTAACCAAGTATTATCATTGGTAGGGACCATACCTGAGAGTGTTGAAATGTTGATGTCTTCATCTCTTTGAAGTCTTGGCTTCCAGGAATTGAATTTGCTTGATCTATCAAGCTTGTCTTCCATCATGATTATGTTCATCATATTTTTAGATTCTTCACAAACCCTTGTCAACTGAGCTAGAAAACCTAGCGGCTAGGCTAGGGTAGCAACCTTGGGTTTTGTTGGGCTTATGACTGCCAACAATAAGCCTTGAAAGATAGAAGAAAACTGTTGAGATGAAGAGCTCCTTCAATGAGTTGCAGAAACCCTAATTCTGAAATTTTTGCAGAAAATTGCGAAACCCTAGAAACCCTAGGGCCAAAATATCAAAATGCTCGGAAATGCAACCTGAAACTTGTTGGAGGTGCGTTGAAGGAGGTCGTACACTCCTATGCACTTTTAGCCCCAACATCCAAGTATTAAGGGCTGGAACACCTCGGAAAGGAGGGTCGTACGGAATTTCTGGAAACCCTAGGAGGTTCGTACGGTTCTGCAGAATTGAAAGAATCACTAGTAGATGCTTATGCAATGGGTTCTTCAGGACCTATGCTCTAATACCATGTTGATTTTTCATTAGGCTAGGCTCAAGCATGAAGTTCATTCCAATTTTAGCATTTTACTTGAACCATAGACAATTGCAGTTTCACCATTAACAATTTGTTGCAACAACCAAGATCACAAGAAGAAATACCATGCACAAGTACACAAGAAGTATCCTGGGAAACCCTTCTCAACAAGGGAAGAAAACCCAGCCAATCTTTTGCTATATTCTTCAAGAGAAAGACCTCCCACACCATAAACCTCACACACAAAAGGGTGCTCACAAAACCTAGAAGACTAGCGCCCAAGAGAGGTGCGCACTTCAGCCCAAGAACAAGTACTTGCTGAAATTTCCAAACTCACACTTGTGTTATGTTTCCTCAATGGGGAAATTACCTTTATTTATATTAGACTGGACATATCAAAGGGATCTCATACACCCACTAGTGCTCAGCCACTAGGGGCACATCCATCTGTGCTCGGCCACAAGGACTTCCAAGTCTCTATCTCACTGCGTCTCACATGAGAATCATCAAAATACACACTCACTAGTGCTCAACCACTAGGATCACGTCCACCTATGCTCAGCCACAGGAACGTCCTAGTCAGCATATCTCTATCTCACTGCGTCGCATGGGAGAATCATCTGGAGTATCACATCATCTCAACTCTCTGCACATAGGAGAATAGTACATCGTTTCATCTCTGTCTCAGAGAGAACGACACACCCAGCTCATGGGCTTCCTCACCCCACACAGGGGCACACAATGTTCCATCTCCGTCTTAGAGAGGAACCACACACCCATCTCATGGGCACACCCAACTCATGGGCTCTCTCTCAGGCCGACTCACTCAGTCTGTGTCCTGGAGGATGTCTCATGCAGCTGTAATCATCAACAAAACTGATACTGCAACTACAAATGAAATTGATACTACAACTAGTACTTCAACTGCAACTACAACTTAGGGTTTTATGAGGAAACCCTAATTTTTCAAACTTCAAATTTTTAAATTTTGATCCAGTGACTAGATGCGCTAGGCTGAGGCGAGTAGGTTGGAGTTGTTTGTTTTCAGAAATTCCAAGTTTTACCCCTTACAACTTGATATGCAAAATCTGGACTAGTACTTCTGGTACTGGTTCTGGTTTTCTGGTTTTCTAGTACCAGTAAAAACTAAGGTTTCACTTTTCGGAGGCTCTGGCCACTGAAAAGGTGCGCTCAAGCTGCCAATGAGTTCGCTAGGCTAGGGCACACTTCCTTAGATGGTTTTTAGGAAAAAAAATCCCTTCCAACAAAAAGCCCTAATTTTCTTGTACGACAACAGTGACGTTTTTGGTTACCCAATGAAAGATGCTCTACTCAATTTCGTTTTGATACCATGTTAAATTTAGAGCTGCTATTAAGTTCTTTTCAATTTACTAGACAATAATAACATAAGTAGGATCATTGAGAGAAACACAATCACAAGGTACACAACATTTTATCCTGGGAAACCCTCATGGGGGAGAAAACCCCACAAAAACTTCCTTAACATAGATTGCCAATACAATGCCAAGAGAAAAGACCAAAACACCAAGAATATCCAACACTAAGCGTGTGCCTCTCTCTTCTTCTTCTAACTACAGCTTCTTTCAAAACTTGCGCACTAGATGAGTGACTTGAGTGAGTGAGTGAGTGAATGAGGCATCATCCACTCTTATTTATATTAGCTGGGAGGCGCTAGGGTTGTGTCTCTTCATCAAGCAAGGCCGACTTCTCCAATTAGTGGTTAGAACCACTTTAATTATCCCTAGGGGCCGACTTCTCCAATTAGTGGTTTGAACCACTTTAATTATCCGTAGGGGCCAACTTCTCAATTGCCACCATATAAAGTTTAAACATGGTTTGACCAATCCACAAAAGGGGATTTGGTCTTATACAAAGCCCGACATGATCAATCCACAAAAGGGGATTTGATCTATAAGAAAATAACTCAATTATAAATAGTATATTCTTCGCAGTTACAATATTTCAACAAGAGGGGCTCACGCGCGTAGGACCATACGGGAGCGTTTTTGTTTCGCCTGGGACCAACCCAAGATCAATCCAGGAGCGATTTAATTACCTCAGGAGCATGCTCCCTGAAATCACTCCTAGATGGGAGCATTCAGGAAGCGCGTGTGGGAGTGCACTTCTTGAACGATCCCTTTGGGAGCGTGATTTGGGAGCAGGGGCACTCCCTTGCAGTGTAGGCTACAACCATGTTTGGGGATAGGAACTCCAAGTATGGCAAGGTAAAGTCAGGGAAGAAGAGCAGGAAGAGGGGGGGACACACAATGCTCACCCAAGAAGAGCTGAGAAATCATAGCTTCATGAAGAGCCAAGCCACATTAGCACAGAAGAAGAAATCTTCTAACAAATGATTCAAGAAGGCAGGAAAGCTGTAGTCCAGGAGGGTCCAAAACGAGAAGACCCCAAGAATACCCACTCCCACAGAAGTATGGAAGTTATTGCAATTGCAATAATCTCTTGACAGATGAGGAATACAACTGGCATAGAAAGAAAGATGGAATAAAGACAACCTTGACGTGTTAGCTGAAGATACGGAGGATGTGGACATTAAGTTCAGGGCTCTGGACTTGGCAGTAGTGGGTCACAAATAGGGCATATAAAACAACTGTGCGCCGATAGAGGAAGTGAGCAATTGCTAGGACAGGATGCTCAAAATGTTGCTACAAAAGAGAGTTTACAGGCCAGTTTTGTATTGAAGAACACATCTTCCCCCATCGACCAGGACCATCTGCATGAGCACTGCCAGGATGGCCACCCCTTCTGGTACTAATAATGTCTTGTATTTTTCTGTTATGCATACATTTGGTCATCTGGTAGCCCACTGGGCCTTTCTGATTTCAAGATTTTACATATACTAAATAAGACCAGAATTGCTATATCTGCCCAGTCTAGGGAAGTTTACAATCTGAAGAATTTGGTGGGTAGCTACAGTGCCCCTAACAATTTTGTATTATATGTAATATCGCCCTCAATGATCCACTTTAATATAAAATCACTTTTTTATAGCCCAAAAAATGAGAAGCTGCTTAATGCCTGCACTGCAAATAAGACAGAGCTCTTACAAGGTTACATAGTTAAAATAGGAACTGCACATCACGTAAGGTTTTATTAAATACTGTAAACATGAATCTATGTGGGACAGAGATTTATGAAAATGTTTCCACTCTTGCCTCGGCTATTATGTGACAGTACACCTCAAAATTACACAAGAAAAATATAAAATGATCTATTATTACTTATTATATTTGCCAATCAGGAAAAGCATACATTATTACGAATGAAAAATGAAAATGGAGTATAGTACGATTAAAGGAGCTCCATGGATAATACACAGACAATGAACTATCAGGTACCCAAA
>ML793790.1:253960-265401 GCA_009831015.1 Picea engelmannii
TAGCACATCCCCCCTCCCAACAGTCATGCAACACATAATCATAACATAATTTACATTCATCGACCTTTTATACAAAGGTTCGTCAAATCAAACATTCACATCTTTGAGTTTGCCATAGTTCTTGGTCAATATAGTTATTTTTACAGACTGGGGGAAACAAGGTGTTACAGAGCATATAGAACTCAGAGATAAGAAAGAAGAGATACTTTGGAATCAAATAGCAAGAACCAGATGGCTCAGACAAGGCGACAAAAATTCTAGGTTCTTTCATAACTCCATGATCAACAAAAGGAACATAAACAAAATAACATCGATGAAATCTGCTCAAGGGGACAAATTGGAGACTTATGGAGAAATAGAAGAAGAATTCAAATCATACTACCATAAATTCCTATCAGAACCAGACATAGAAAGACAGGAAGCCACAAGATCGGTTTTGACACACATACCCAAGTTAGTAACTTTTGATCAGAATGATAGTTTGATGTGATGAGAGAAATCACAAGAGATAAAGTTGAGACAACGGTTCACAACAGACTTCTTTCAGAATTGTTGAGCAGTGGTAGGTATAGATGTATGGAAAGTGGTGGAGAACTCCAAAGAAACGCAAGGAATTCTTCAAGCCCTTCACTAAACCTTCCCCATGCTCATTCCCAAGGAAGAAAGAACCAACTCTCCAAACAAATTCAAGCCCATTTCGCTTTGTAATGTGATCCATAAAATCATTTCCAAGATTATTGCTAATGGACTAAAGCCCATCATGAACCGCATTACCTCAAACAACAGAGTCTTGATGAAATCATTGTAGCACATGAGACTATGCATTCCTTAAAAATAACAAAAAATCCAAGTATGTTAATTAAGCTTGATATGTCTAAAGCATTTGATCGTCTTAGCTGGGATTTTATTGTTCAGATGCTTTCTGCCTTTGGATCCTCCTAGATCCAATGGGTCAAACATGTAGTCTCGTCAGCCTTCTTTGTTGTCTTAATCAATGGATCTTAGTCTGCTCCTTTTAATCCTTCTCAAGGCATCAAACAAGGAGATCCATTATCCCCCTTCTTATTTATCCTGATGGCGAAAGGCTTGGGCAAAACTCTGCGTCAAGCAATTTCTAATGACAATCTGAAAGGCCTTCACATTTGTAATCAGATGGAACCCCTCCCACAACAATTGCAATTTGCGGATGGCACTCTCGTGATGGGCCACCCCTCTACCTTGGAAGCCTCCACTCTGAAGTCCATCCTCGATACCTTTCTTCTTGCCTCAAGTACTATTATAAATCAAAGGAAGTCTCTTATCCTTTTCTTCAATACCCCTCTGGTCATTCAACATAATATTATTAGAATCCTCGGCTTCCAAAAGAGATCACTTCCTTCGAAGAACCTTGGAGCTCACCTCATTCTAAATGCTTCAAGGAACATCTCTTGCGAGTATCTTATGTCCAAATTTGACCTCAAGCTCAGCTCTTGGCCCTTTCAGTCCCTCAATCTTCCAAGCAGGGTTACCCTGTTTAAATCTGTTCTGCAATCTATGTCGTTGTACCTCTTTTGACTGATGGTTGATCCTGCCTGTTAGCTTTTATAGCTCTGGAGGTACTCTGCATGTTTTGTCTTGTATGCGGAAGTGACATTACATTTGCACTACTGGGCACTTGACTTTGTAATAGGCGTTTTATAAAGTTGTAATAAAGTGACTCTTTTATTAAAGTGACTTTTTGTAAAAGTAACCTTCTAATATTTTATTAAAGTGACTTTATGTCATAAAGTGCACTTATGTCATAAAGTGGAAAATTACTTTAGTAAATGTAAGTGATTTATTTTGGAGGGAATGAATCATGTCCCTTGATCTTGTAAAGGCAAGATTAGATCTTGGCCATTGGATTTAGGGATGGGGAAGATGAAAAGTCATTTTCAGTTATAAGAGAAAGTCTAGGGTAGTGTGCAAGACAAGCTATGAGAGATTTGAGAGAGAGATTGGAAGAAATTGTTGTGCAGCAGATTTGACACGATTTTCAAGAGAAATTGGGCACAAATCCCAAGGAGAATTCTGTTTAGAAGTTGCTGAAATATATTGCTGTGAGAGAGGCCGTACTGTACGGATCCGTATAGGTCGTACAGCAGGGAAAGAGGGCACAATTTCGAGGCAAACTGAGGGCACAAAATTCAAGGCTGTTTTGAGGGTTTTCTTGCTGCAGCAAGGCTGTACAGCAGCTGTTTAGCACAGTTTTCGAGGTGCTGGAAAAGAGCAGAGCCGTACAGCAGTGAGGATTTCTGGGCACGGTTTTCTAGGCAGATTTCCGTGGGACAGTTTGGGTGTCTATAAGTGTTCTCTTGCTGCCATGTATATCTGTTGTAACTTGTGGACTCCCTGAAGGTCTAATAAATCTATCTCTTAGTGGGTTTCCCCAAACTGGGGTTTTCCCTGGCTGGTTGCCAAAATCTAGGTGTGCACATGTGTTTTGTGACTGTCGTTCATTGTTACTTTCCGCTGCAATACTTGCTTAGTAATGTGTGTTTTTGCTTATGATATAGCTATATGTGGATATTACATATCAGAGTTCATTCAAGACAGAAATCTGTGTTTACTAAGTATTTGACAAAAGTCCTATGGAGTTAGTGTGCTTTTGTTACTGATTTTCTACATGGTATCAAAGCAAGTACTCTGAGTTACCGTGAGCAGTGCTATTTTGGCAAGGATTTGAAGGGGGAAACTTGGTTGTTTGTTTCCTATTGAACAGTTGACAGGAAGATGGCTGATTGCATCAAGTATGAGGACCGGTTGGATGGGATTTCCAACTATTTGCAATGGAAAGTCGGAATGTCAGCTATTCTCAGGGGGAACAAAATTTGGAGCTTTGTGAGCTTTGTAGTAGTTGTTCCCACAGCAGACCCTATTGCTTTGGATGTTCATGAGGGAAAGGAGGCCAAAGCTCAGAGGCTTATTTTGGATGGGGTGAAGGACTCACTTATCCCACACTTATCTGAGAAGAAGACAACGCATGAGATGTGGGAGACACTGAAAAACTTGTATGAGGCGAAGAATGAAAACCGGAAGATGGCCTTAAATGACAAGTTGCATGATACTAAGATGGCTAAGGGTGAGAGTATGGCATCTTATCTTACCCGGGTAGCACAGGTGAAAGATGAGTTGGCTGCAGTTGGTGAGGTCATTTCAGATTCATAGTTGGTGAGGATAGTCTTGAAAGGCTTCACCAAGGAATGGGAAGTCTTCGTAAAGTGTGTGATGGGTCGAGAACATCTTCCAGACTGGAGCAGACTGTGGGACGATTTCACTCAGGAGGAGATCCAGGAAAGATCTCAGAGCAGTGGACAAAAGGGACATGGAGCTAATGAAGAGAATGTTGCTCTTGCGACAAAGAGCAAAAGTAAGAAGCAGGGAAGTTCCGGAAAAGACTTGAGCAAGTCAGATGCTTCGTCTGCAACCAGTATGGCCACCTTGTAGCTCAGTTTCCGGAGAGGAAGAAGATGGAGGAAGAAGGGCCAAATGCAGCAACGACAGCAGCAATAGAGGAATTTGCGGACAAGTTTGATAGGGAATTCTCATTGTTCACTCTCATTTCAAGTGTCGGGAGTACTGGATTTGTGAGTGACAGTAGATGGATCATTGACAGTGGAGCCTCATGTCATATGATAGGAATATGGCGTATATTCATCAGTATCACAGAGACGGGTCCAGACCAACTAGTTGAAAGTGAAGGGGGAATGGTATGTGCAATACATGGAGTTGGAAGGATCAAATTCCAGCTCGAGTTTGGAGAACTCCTAGAGGTTGATGGAGTGTTGTTTGTACCAGGGCTGAGGGTTAACTTGCTCTCAGTGTCAGCCTTGGGAGATGTTGGATATGTAACATTGTTCAAGGGTGGACATGTCTTTATCTATAGAGAGGGAGCAGATTCGGTCGAGCCACAGTTGATTGGTGATCGGGTTGATAGGTTGTACGTTGTGCGAGGACAGCTTATAGTTGGAGATGAGTCGGATGAGGAGCAGGAGGCTCCTAAGACTGCAGTGGGCCCAAGGATTTAGTCTTCATATCCAAGGGAAGAGAGGGAGTCTCTTCTGAGCACCAGTAGGGGGCTCGGCTGGTGTGAGTGGACAGAAGCTCGGGGTGGAGTCGATTCTCCTAGGATCTCGGGGTGGAGTCGATTCTCCTAGGAGCTCAGGGTTCACAGTGGTTGCCAGTAGGAAATCTTCAGGTTCGAGTTATGTGCAGGTGTTGAGGTTGGCTCCGGGTTCAGAGGGAGCTCCTACTGTGTACAGTGTGATGGATTTGAGGACAGGGCCAGGTGATGGTGATGGCAGTGAGTACCACCCTTGCTAAGAAGGAGTGTTAGCTTTTATAGCTCTAGAGGTACTCCGCATGTTTTGTCTTGCATGCGGAAGTGACCTTCCATTTGCACTACTAGGCACTTGACTTTGTAATAGGCGTTTTATAAAGTTGTAATAAAGTGACTCTTTTATTAAAGTGACTTTTTGTAAAAGTGACCTAATATTTTATTAAAGTGACTTTATGTCATAAAGTGGAAAATTACTTTAGTAAATGTAAGTGATTTATTTTGGAGGGAATCGTGTCCCTTGATCTTGTAAAGGTAAGATTAGATCTTGGCCATTGGATTTAGGGATGGGGAAGGTGAAAAGTCATTTTCAATTATAAGAGAAAGCCTAGGGTAGTGTGCAAGACAAACTATGAGAGATTTGAGAGAGAGCTTGGAAGAAATTGTTGTGAAGCAGATTTGACAAAGTTTTCAAGAGAAATTGGGCACAAATCCCAAGGAGAAAATTCTGTTTAGGAGTGGCTGAAATATATTGCTGTGAGAGAGGCCATACTGTACGGATCCGTACAGGCCGTACAGCAGGGAAAGAGGGCACAAATTTCAAGGCAAACTGAGGGCACAAAATTCAAGGCTGTTTTGAGGGTTTTCTTGCTGCAGCAAGGCCGTACAGATCAGGCCATACAGCCACTGTTTAGCACAGTTTTCGAAGTGTTGGAAAAGAGCAGGGCCGTACAGCAGTACAGATTTCTGGGCACGGTTTTCTAGGCAGATTTCTGTGGGACAGTTTGGGTATCTGTCAGTGTTCTCTTGCTGCCATGTATATCTGTTGTAACTTGTGGACTTCCTGAAACTCTAATAAATCTCTCTCTTGGTGGGTTTCCCCAAACTAGGGTTTTCCCTGGCTGTTTGCAAAAATCTGGGTGTGCACATGTGTTTTGTGACTGCTGTTCATTGTTATTTTCCGCTGTAATACTTGCTTAGTAATGTGTGTTTCTGCTTATGATATAGCTGTATGTGGGTATTAAATATCAGAGTTCATTTAAGACAGAAATCTGTGTTTACTAAGTGTTTGACAAAAGTCCTATGGAGTTAGTGTGCTTTTGTTACTGATTTTCTATACTGCCAAGATTCTCAAAGCCATTAAAAGTCTTCAGCACTCTTTCCTGTGGGGAGGTCCAAACAAAGATAGGGAAATGGGCCCTTCGGATCTGGGACAAAGTTTGCATGCCTAAAAAAGCAAGAGATCTGAGAGTTAGGGATCTCCAGATTCTTGCCAATGTTCTACCAGGGAAAATATCATGGGGTTGGCTGAATAGTAAGGGAGAATTATGGAGTTAATTATGGAGACAGAAATATGCAGCAGAAGTAGAGGGACAAGACCTCATTAGAATGGATGGTATTAGATCAGGCTTGCTGATTTGGAACGCCATGTGGAGGAACAGAAACATAGTCCAGGCTCAATGTTTCTGGTAAGTTCGAAATGGGAATTCTGCACTCTTCTGGGATGATTCATGCCAACAGTTGACCAAACCAAATGGGAATCACTCTCTCTCAGAAGCTAGCGATCATTTCCTATCCTCAAAGTGGAACCTAGTCAACCAGTATTAGGAGGACAAATCCAAGGGGAAGGGTGGGCGTAGAAGACACGTGATCAATGGCCACCCTTCACTCCCCAGAGAGCCTGGGATCTCCTAGAAAAAGAATTAAAAAGCAGAAGAATTAGATTCAATAATGCGCAACACATCCTCAGATGGGGCCAGAAAGGAGAGGGGAAGTTTTCAGTAAAGGAAGCCTATGCCATGGAAGCAGGGCATAACTCTCTAGAAAAATATAAAATCTGGAAATAGATATGGAACCCTAAGGTTTGGACAAAAATATGTACCTTCCTCTGGCTTCTAGCCAGGAGGAAGGTACTAACATGGGACAAAATTCAAAAAAGAGGATTTGCAAGACCATCAATCTGCCAAATGTATAAACTGGAACAAGAATCACTGGAGCACCTATTTAATCAGTGCAACCAAGCAGTTCTTGTGGTATAGAGGCACAACGAGCTTTGGGCATTCGGACCGTAGGAGGAATGACATCTTAGAAACCATAAAAGAATGAAGGTGTTCCCCCTTTGAGAGCCTGATCTTAAATAAAGTTTGCATCTATTTCCTGGAATTTAGAAAGAAAGGAACAGACACATATTTAAAGACAGAAGGAGGGATGTGGAGGAAATATGGAAGGAAATATGCCAACGCATCAAAGAATCAGTCCACTCCTCAACATGGTCAGAAGACAGCAAAATGTAAACCTCAAGATCAAAGGTCTAGCCAACTGAGACATAGACTTAAGAAGCATTGGAGAGAAAACCCCATCTCCTTCCCCTCATGCTCAATTGCCAGAAGCTTGGTCTGTTCTATGTCAGGAGTCAGGACTTTATCAAACTCAATTCTGATGAACCTCAAAAGGCAATCCTAGATTAGCAACTGCAGGAGGAGTCTTCAGAGAGTCCTCGGGCAAAATTCTGAGAATATATGCAAAATTCCTTGGGACTGACACAAACAATTCGGTGGAATTAGCGGCTATGGAAAGTGGACTGCACATTGTCACAGCCCACGGATACGAAAGGTTGATCATTGAAGGAGACTCACTCATCCTTGTGAACGCTCTTAAGAGATTGTTGAATGACACCAGAATAGATACACTGACAACTAGAGGTTCACCTCATGTTGGGAGTCCATACTTCAAACCATAAACCAAATACCAATGATTATACCTCTCCATGTGAAGCACCAAGCAAATCATCTCACTAACAAATTAGCCAATGAGGGTGTGAACTCTGAGGTCTAGGACTTATAGGTTGATCCAGGTGGATATCAGTGGCCACCCACCTATTCCAACTGGCTCAAAATAGTTTTCTGGCAATTTACTATTTTTAGCAGTTTTTCGGTTCCTAAACTTCCGAGGCCATTTTGAGGGCCTAAATGAAGGTTTTTCGGGATCGAGCTCCTCAATGATAGCCGAAGGCTCTAATTGAGCCCCCAAAATGAATCTTCTCGACGATACCTTTCCAACGAGCTATCGTGCGCCCCAAACGGAGATCGTATGCCAAAGTTACGCCCCCGGGAAGTTAATACACCAAACTACCCAAAACGGGGTACACAAAACCGTTGGCTTTTCATCTTTCGGGGTTAGGGTTTTGAATTTTCTTTATGATAAAAAGGTCTTTGGAGCCTCATTGTAAAATAATCTTCTTGCGAATGCGAGTAGCAGACACATCTCTTCTCAGAGATAAGCTGCCACCATTCTAGCGAGTCTTTCACTCTGTATTTTTACAGTCTTTGTACATTTTCGCTCATTAATAGAAAATTGTGTATTACTGTATCTCTGTGTTTATGGTTGCATCTCTGATACATTTATGTTATATTATTGGATATCCGAGATATCTCTGTACATTTCTTTACTATATATCCGCTCTCATTTTGTGCCGAAAATAATCCGGATCATAGGTCTCCTGGGCTGATATGAATCAGAGTAACCCAAGGAAAGATTGTACGAATTTTTAGAGCTCAAAAATGGCACCCTCAAATAGGGTGATAGGGATGCTACCAAACGATTTATCCACTGGCACTGAACAAAGACACCTGTCACACCATGGAACAGGTGGAGATGCAAGCATATGATTTAAGGCTGCAGGCAGTCAGTATGGAAGAGACAAGGTTAATGAAGTTTCATTTCGCCCATCTGGAGGTTTGTACACCACCAAAAGTGAGAATTCACTCTTGCCTGTCCGAAACTATGGGATCAATAATGAATGTGCATGGAGGTTTCCTTGAAATGGTAATAACGTGAGCTATCCTGGCTACTGGAATTCAGATCAGTCCACGACAAAAGCATGGAAGGTCAATGGTTCTAAATCTCTCTCTACGTTCTCGATTTTACGGTTTACCTGTGTATGAGGAGAGGGGGGGTTGAGTCTGAACTCATCTTGTTGGGAAGAATTGGTAGCTCTGAGAATCTTTGGGGCATGAATTTGAGTTTAATTGGGTCCAGAAGAACAAGGGAGTCCATCTTTCTTGGCACAGAGGTTCAAGGAACAGTAGCAGTTGAGCATTGGGGTTTGCCAACAGAGTATAGGTGAGGGCTCTAACGACTGTCATTCATCTCAATCCAATTCTTGGTCTCCTCGGGCTAGGAAAGGCAATGTGGAAGAAATCTTAATCATGTAAATAGATAGCAAACACCCTGTGAAGGAGATAGTAGAAGGGAGTAGGCTACCAGGAGAGGCAGACCCAAATCCCATAGAAATCTGCCTAAGAAGAGTGGGTATCAGAGAATGACATGGGCCAAGAATGAAGCCATGGAAACTGCTAACAAATACCATAAGAGGTTTTCTAAACAGGTCAAGGCAGAAGTGGAGGAAATAGAAAAGAAAGTCAGGGAAAAGAGAAGTAGGACCTCAGTTAACAGGGTAACGAGGAGCTTCTTCAGTGGATGCCAGACACAAGATTCTTGCTAAGCCAAGACACAAAACTCTTTAGGATGGTGGAGATATATTGGCATAACAAAAGCTTCATTGCTCAGATAATAGAGGAGAAGGGATTCCGACATAAAGCAATTCTACATAAACTAGATTTTCTGGAGACAAAGTATGATGCTCTAATAACGGCCATCTAGGGATTAGAGGCAGTTGTTCTGGAGGATGCACCTGAGAACCAAATGCAGAGGACACTCAGCCCAATAGCCAGTCATGTCAATGTCATATCTTTTTGGGTCTAGTTTTTCAGTATCTATTTCAAAGGGTTTTCCATCAACCCTATAGCATAATACTGTTAGGAATACAAAAGGTCATCGTTTCTAAGACAATCCTATGTTTTTGGTATAAAGATATTTTCAGACTATTAAATAGTAAATACTAAAGGCAGCAGTAGGCATGGATGTTTTTCTATATTAATATAGGATTGGTCAATCTTTGATATGTATATTTTTGATAAACTCAAACAATCTCTCAAGGAGTAGCATCTCCGATTTGATATGATGTGACTTTTGTATAGTAATAGTGAAGAAGTACCTAACTTACAAAAAAATCTACGACACCAATCTTGTACATTTCACTTCTATGCTACATTCCCATTAATCCCCCTCATCCCTCTAACAAAAGCCTCTCCACGATGATAGGATCTCATATTGTGCATTTCTCAAAGTTGTACTGTTCACATTGAACCCTCAAATATGATCAAAAATATCAACATGACCTAGTTCCAAGAATAATTCAATAAACAAGACACAAGACTTGTTAAGAATTTCATCTCCATCTTTCATTAGAGATAACTTTCTTACCTAGCTATTATCATATAAACAAATAATAATTTTATTTATAGCTAATATTAACAATTGTGTCCTTGTATGAAGAGTTGTGGTTTTACTATTTATATTTCCTTTCTCATTGTAATCTCATATCACTCTGTCTCATAACTTCTATTATTTCTATATAAAAATATTTTTAATCATCACATGATATAATTTAGACCTCAGTGTGTAGAGATCACTCTGTATAGAGCCATTGTTTGCTCCCTAGCATGTTTCAACTACATTTTACACAAAACTAAATGCTCTCTTGAGAACAATTACTAGAATAAAGTCATTTAGAAAAGCAAGTTCCTCATATCTCCACTATCTAACAAATTTGTAGGAAAGTTCGTATGGACAGCAGGGAACAAGGGGTGGATTGTACAGCAGCAGCGGCAGAGGATTCGTACAAACAGCAGGGGATGGGCAGGGATAACGGCGGACAGAGACAGTAGACAGCATTGTGCAGCGGATCATACAGATGCGGTAGAGTATGATACGGCAGGTTGACAGTTGAATGGGCGGCTGTAGGCAGCGGTACGGTAGCTGATGGAGGATTTACATGTACAGTCAGACTGCTCAGAAATTGACAGCGGATTCAATCCGTACGGTGGCAGCTGATTGAAGTACAGTCTGTACGGTGGACAAGGTGACCCAATTTGTACGGATAACCTACAATCGCCAAGGATATGCTCTGATACCACTGTAACAGTATAACTGTTATTAATGAAGACAGAATATTTCTGAATATGACATTTGATTGATAATTGATAAAAGGTGACAATTACAATTACCCTCATGACAGTTTACTATATAGCATTGACTGGTCACAAGTGAGGAGGTACATGCCTCTTGATTTATTTTAATTAAATTATTATTATTATTATTATGTTTGTAACACAATGGGTAGCCTTCCTAAGTTGCACAAGACTAGCCCCATGATGCTTGAGACTTTACATCATATGCGGGTGCTAAATTTTGTTGTAACAGCCCCCACTCCATAGCCTTGATAATCCTATCCTTAGGAAATCCCCCCTTGAGTTGAAGAAAAGACAACCAAAAGAGAGAGGAAGAGTTACTGAGAGAAAAGTGGGTAGCCTTCCTAGGTTGCACAAAACTAACACCTCGGTGATTGGGACTTTACACTTTTGTGGGTGCTAGATTTTGTTGTAACAGTTAGCATTAAAAAATAAGTCTCTTGAGAAAAGTTACAAAAAAGGGGAATTCATGGTCCTAGCTGGTGTATACTTTGTAAGAAATGCAATGAGTCCATTGATCACTTACTAATTTCTTGTTGCCTTATAGAACAGGTCTGGAAGGAATTGGAGAAACTGTTTGGCTTAACGGAGGTATGGGGAAGCAATACCATTGATGAAGGTTTACACAAGTGGTGTAACAATCTTACTGTTAAAAATTTCAAAGCATTGCAAGGTTGAGGTGGTTTGACAAGATGGTTAGGAGGTAGGTCTTGCACTCTCCCCACCCAGGTTCATATCCCCAATGAGACCTTGGCCCGTTCTGATAAGTCTAGAACGATAAGCACCCCCCATGAGTAGGATCCCCCTCACTAGTGTGTCTCCAAATGTCTCGATCCTTGCTAAGTCATAAGTTTCCTGCTAGGTGCTAGCTTTCAGGTTGTTGGCACTAGACTAGGGTTTATAGTGGCAGCCAGTCGGATTTGAACTTGGGCCTCGTCCAAGTAATCCCGGCCAGTTATCGAATCCCCTAGATTTAAAAAAAATTCAAAGCATTGCCTTTGATATCTACTTAGGGGATCTGGTTAGCACACAACTCCCAGATATTTGATGGTAGA
>ML793790.1:270929-286854 GCA_009831015.1 Picea engelmannii
ACCCGAAGTGGCCTAGAGGGATCTTGAGTGAATGCATCCAATGTCTATACATGTATGGAGGACGAATGATGATGCGGAAGATGTCTTCGAGCTGAGGTTTTATAGAGGAGAGGTCCAAGTAACCTAGATATACAATCTGTAGATGTCCTCTCTGATAGCCCGATTCAGTTCCTGTCTAGTCGGTAAAAGATGGCTTACCACATCTGGGGAGTACTTGAAGGGGGGAAGGCGCTCAAGGGATATGGTCATCAACTGAAGAAACTAAGAGGCATCTAAATACCAACCTTGTGCACAACATGTCGGACAATCCAAGGCAAGGGCCTCTGAGGAGTAGAGTGCACAGTAAGGGTACCTCTCTATCCCTAAGGCAAAGTCACCAAAGGTTCTAACTCTATGTAGGAAAGAGACCAGACGAAATATGACCTCGAGGCAAAAGGGGTGGACTCAAACTCCACCTAATTAATGGGTTGGGGACTTGTGCATTTGCATCAGACAATGCACCTGAAGAGTAAGCTCTAAACTCAAGAGGTTAACATTCTACTAATTTTGTGTACAAACCCCCCCCCATGATTTCCTCACCTAAAAGGCTTCGAATAAGTTAAATAAAAGAGGTTAACATTGTAGAGATCTTTTAAATATTGGTCCTGGTGTAATACATAGATAAAACTCCTTAAGTATTCTAAGACGAAAGTCAAATTTGTTCTAGCATGTCACTCTAGTGGTTTCCTTCAAAACCATTTCTTATTTCCTTTCTTATTATAAGATATGCAGCACAAATAACTTATGCCGCAATATTGCATGTGACTCCCATTGCAACATCATTCTTCAAGGGAATCCACTAGTACATAGACAAAGAATTTCTTCCCCAAACACTTAAAATTGTAGAAGTTGGCAGATTTTATTTGATGGTATTTAATCTTGAAGGAACAAACCATCTTAGCAATGGCTACTTGTAGGAATTATCCAGTCTAATATTCACTCGCTAGAAGTTACAGTGAAATTTGTTCAGTCCTCGGTAACTCAACACTTTATTCACTACAATACTGTTGAAAAAACTAGTGAGGAAAGGTAAAAGTGAAATTTTAAGTGGAGCCAATGAAAGATTAAGTCCTAGCCATTGATCTAGTAAAAGATCCAATGGATGGGATCTTCTACGAGTAGGGGGGCCACACAAACCCTAAGCTAAGGAAAAGAAAAAGGGCGAGTTACTAAGCAGTGAGTCTATTTTGAATATGAGGGGAGGCGCGAGGGATACACACAGAACGATGGGCAGACTAGCCAATGCGGCCCTGGGAAACCCGCACCAGGCATAAGGCACTAGTGGTTGCCTCTCCATACAATCTAGCACAGGTATATGGACCGAGCAGGGTTATTGCCATTGTGTGTCACTCCAAGACTGCACAGAAACGGCAAGAAAGAGCCATATTGGGCAGACAAGGAAAACCTTGATCCGTACCAGTCCATACAAGCTACAAGAGTACGGGTTTGTTGTGTGGAAAATAGGGTTGTAAGAAGTTTGTAACTGTCTGTGTAATTTTTCTGTTGAAATAAATAAAATCTCTTTCATCTCTCATTTTTGTTTTGTACTGAGCATCTATTATGTTACATAAAGAATACATATATTCCTTCTGCTAGTTTTCACATGGTATCAGAGCACAGGTTAAAATGGAAAGGCTCTCATCAAACAAAGTGACAAAGGAAGTGTGTACGGCCTGCATGTCTTCTACCCAAACCAGTGAGGTTTGGTATATAGACAGTGGAGCGTCCAGTCACATGAGTGGCCACAGGAACTACTTTAGCAACCTGAGTGAAAAGGAATTTGGGTTTGAAATCTTACTTGGTGATGACTATGCCTATCATCCAAAAGGAGTCGAAACTGTAAGGTTTGAGAGGGAGACTAGCAAGCCTCTCTACCTATCAAATGTCCTCTATGTTCCTTGACTGAAGAAGAATCCGGTATCAGTGTCAGCTCTAGAAGACAAGGGTTATAAGGTCTCCTTCAAGGATCAAAGGGCCTACATCAAGCCCAGAGGGTTGAGTAAGGGATCTGAACAAGTCATTGGAGTAAGAAAGGACAAGCTATATAAATTACAGTTTGACTCCCACTATGCTCTAGCTAGCAGCAATAGCACCAGAGACTGTTAACTATGGCACAGGCGTGTAGCTCACCTTGGACATGGTGCTCTCAAAATTCTGGGTTAGATTGTAACCGGGATGCCTTCATTCACAATAGAACACCATGAAGTGTGTAAAAGGTGTGTTCTAGGCAAGTATGCAAAGGCATTGTTCCCCAAGAGTGATTCAAGGTCCAAGGGCATTCTTGACCCAATTCACACTGATATATGTGGTCCCATGTCCTCATTATCCATAGGAGGGAAATTCAGATACTACATCACATTCATAGATGACTTCTCGAGAAAGACCTGGATTTACTTCTTGACAGGAAAAAACTTAGAAGAGGTACTCAAGAAAGTTCAAGAATTCAAAGCCCTTGTTGAGACTCAAACAGGAAAGAGGATAAGAGTCCTCAGGTTTGATAATGGGGGGGAAAGCACCTCGCATGCCTTCAAGAGGTTTTGTGCTGAAGTTGGAATCAAAAGAAAACTGACAGTTCCTTATACCCCTCAACGGAATGGGGTCTCAGAGAGGAAGAATAGAGCTATTGTTGGTGCAGCAAAAGCAATGCTTCATTATCAGAACCTCCCCAAGTTTCTCTAGGCATAGGCCTGCAACACTGCAGATTATCTTCAAAACAGAAGTCCTCACAAAGTATTGGGGAATGTGACTCTGGAAGAAGCGTTTACCAGAAGGAAACCTGACATCAGTCATCTCAGGATCTTTGGGTGTGTTGCCTACTGCCATATCCCTGTTGAGAAAAGGACTAAGCTCGCTCCTACAGCCAAGAAGGGGATTTTGGTTGGGTACAGTGAGACCTCCAAAGCCTACATAATATACATTCCCACCACCAGGAAAACTATCCTACGCAGAGATGTAAAGTTTGAAGAAGAAAGAGCCCTCCGAAATTCATACCAAGACAAGGACATCTCGGAAACTGAAGCCCCAAGTCAAGAAGAGGAGATCTCACTAGAAGGGGCAGACCTTTCCACAGTCCAACACCAAGAGAAAGAACAACAAACTATCTCCAGGAAAAGGAAACCAAAATGGGCCGAGCGACTGCAGAAGGAAGCAAATGACAAGTAGAGTCGCCAAAAACTTCAATCAGAACAAGCGCACCCCCTAAGAGGCATTCAGGGTATGTTGCCCTCATGAGTAGTATGATTGAATCAGAACCAACCTGCTTTGAAGAAGCTATTGGAAGGAAGCCTTGGAGGGACTCCATGGTGGAAGAATATGCCTCCATGATAAAGAATAATGTGTGGAAAATTGTTCCTAGACCCCTGAACAAATTTGTAGTCAGCTCCAAGTGGATATACAAAATAAAACGTGCAGCGGATGGAAGCATCGACAAGCATAAGGCCAGATTTGTTGATCAAGGATTCTCTCAAAAGGAAAGAGTGGATTATGAAGAGACTTTCGCCCCAGTAGCCCGGTACACTTCCATTCGTACAGTCATCTCTATTGCCACTCAGATGGGGTGGAGAATAAAATGGACGTTAACATTGCTTTTCTCAATGGGAACATTGAAGAGAAGATCTATTTGGAACAACCAAGGGGTTTTGAGGTTCACAACAGAGCGAGTCATGTTTGTCGCCTAAAGAAGGCCCTGTATGGACTCAAACAAGCACCCAGAGCGTGGTACTCCAGGATTGACAGCTACTTACAAAGTATTGGATTTATCAAGAGTGATATCGATCCAAATCTATACCTTCTTATGAAAGGAGAAGACATCCTCATTCTTGTACTATATGTGGACGATCTCTTTCTAACAAGGGCAGAAACCTTAATAGCAGCCTGCAAGCAAGATCTGGCTAAAGAATTTGAAATGAAGGATCTAGGCCTAATGCACTACTTTCTTGTGCTTGAGATTTGGCAGCAAGAGGGTGAGACTTTCCTGGGCCAAGGGAAGTATGCAATTGAGATCCTCACAAGATTTGGGAAGGACTGAAAACCCATGACCACCCCCATGATTACTAATCTCAAGAAACTAAACTCATTTGATTCAGACAAGATGAATCCTACCATCTACAGACAATTAATTGGATGCTTAATGTATTTGACTAATACTAGGCCTGATATATGTTTTGTTGTCAACACTCAGTTAACATATGGTAGATCCAAGAAAAATACATTGGGTTGCAGCAAAACACATCTTGAGGTATTTGAAGGGCACAATAGAATTTGGCCTTCAATACTTACAGAGAGACCAAGTCAATCTGATGGGCTATTCTAATTCAGATTGGGCTGGAAGTACAGCTGACAGGAAGAGTACCTCTGGTTGCTGCTTCAGCCTAGTTTCAGGCATGATATCGTGGTACAGCAGAAAGCAAAAATCAGTTGCACTCAGTTCAGCAGAAGCCAAGTATATGGCAGCCAGCCAAGCAAGTTGTGAAGCCATTTGGCTTCGAAAGATTCTTGCAGATCTTTTTGACACGGACTTGGATCCCACCACAATTTTCTGTGATAATCAAAGCTGTATCAAGTTATCTGAAAACCCAGCCTTCCATGATAGATCCAAGCACATTGAAATCAGATATCATTTCATCAGGGACAAAGTACAAAAAGGGGTAGTAAAACTTCAGTATGTTCCCACCAATGAACAAGTTGCAGACATCATGACCAAAGGACTGTCAAAGGGAAAGTTTGAATATTTCCGAAATAAATTGGGTGTTGTAGAAAAACCCATTCCTCACTAATAAGAGGGAGTGTTGAGAAAACTAGTGAAGAAAGGTAAAAGTGAAATTTTAAAGGTAAAAGATCCAATGGCTGGGATTTTCTACGAGTAGGGGGCCCACACAAGCCCTAAGCTAAGGAAAAGAAAAAGGGTGAGTTACTAAGCAGTGAGTCTATTTTGAATATGAGGGGAGGTGCAAGGGATACACACAGAACAATGGGCAGACTAGCCAGTGCAGCCCTGGGCAACCCACACCTGGCATAAGGCAATAGTGGCTGCCTCTCCATACAATCTAGCACAGGTATATGGACCGAGCAGGGTCATTGCCATTGTGTGTCACTCCAAGACTGCACAGAAATGGAAAGCAAGGGCCATATTGGGCATACAAGGAAAACCCCAATCCGTACCAGTCCGTACAAGCTACAGGAGTACGGGTTTGCTGTGTGGATAATAGGGCTGTAAGAAGTCTGTAACTGTCTGTGCAATTTTTCTGTTGAAATAAATAAAATCTCTTTCATCTCTCTCATTTCTGTTTTGTATTGAGCATCTATTATGTTACATAAAGAATACATATATTCCTTCTGCTAGTTTTCACAAATAGAAAGTTGATTACTGTGCCTACACACTAAATTATAGTAATGAATATCTTAGGCTACATGGTAGAGGGAAAACAACCAAGAAAAAATACACGAGAGTTTAAGTACCTGCCAAAACTGAAATTGCAAAAAAATTTAAGGCAAACTAGTGGAGATGGATTTTGAACATGAGGCAAGAGAAAAGGAAAATTAAGGTGATAAATGCCCTTTTATTATGGCTTTCGAACCATATTTTTATGTGGAAAAACAAATGATTCGTGGACAACTGTTACCCTTTCTTAGGGTGGGTCAAATCATCATCGTGGTAGCTCGGCTGGGATGAGAAAAATTCTGAGACTGTGTTCCTAAAAATAAAAGGACTATCCATAATATATGTAGATCTCCCACAAAATATCAAGATGAATATTTAGCGATTCACAAGGATAAGTATTAACCTATATAAAGTAATTACTTATGCAGTAACATTCTTGTATTAATAGAGAGCTTTAGAAAGGTTTTCCCCCTTAAACAGATTGAGTCATGGGAAGAACTAGAAACATGCTTTGTGCAAGAGGACATATCAGTTTCTAATATCTATATTGAAAACTTGCCCAAATGGCAATAAAGAAAATATTTTTGAAATGGCACCCAGGAATAATGATTCGCCACCAAACAATACACAATCTGCATAACAAGCCCACATACACAGTCACAGAACTGAGGCACAGGAACAGGCGTAGAAGTGGCGCACATGATCAGGTTCAGGAGAAAAAAGCATTATAGGATGAAACAGGGCAGACTATTTCAGAAGTGTAAACCAAGGGCGCAGAAATTCAAACACACTAACATAGCCCAGATAGGTGTAATCCAGAATTTCAGAGTAAATATATTCTTAAGCATATTTTCTTTGAGAAGAACATATTTTTTCTGCATTGACCAACGGCCAAAGATTTTCCACATAGTTGATGGAACGATCACACTTGATACCTTTTGTAGCTCTCTTTATGATACACACACTGACTGTACTACTATTCACAGGAAAAAATCATGCTCACGTGTTTTTGCCTCTGCCCATGTTTGCTGCATGGTTGCACACCTATCTATGTGCAAGCATGTGCCTACACCACACACTATGCTTGTGCACTATCAAAATCAAGCTTCTGTATATCATCAAATTTCTCTATGTGGACCTGCACCCACAACTTTCTCTCTCTGTAACCCTGTGTTAACAACTTTCTCTCTCCAAAACCTTTTCATCTATGATAATTGATCATGTTGGCATTTTTGTATTAGAGACTGTAAATAGAAAATTGTGTCATTACTATGAAGTGTATGTATGGAATCACCTATTTAAATTTTAAAATGGATAAATGGATGTAATATTTTCTATCTATTATTAATCATGATTCACGAAGATAAAACTAGTAATATTTTCATCCCCTGTGTCTTGCTCTACATTTAGAGAGGTCTATAGGTCAGTTTCGGGTGGGCTACCATACATTTCGGAAACAGCCCGACCACCATATCCTGCAGCCAGACAAGACTTGCCAGATGTGTCACTTACACAAACCTGAGATGGAGAGGTATATCATTTATAGGTGCCCCTGTTACTATGCGATCGGAGGTCGTTACTACTACCTACATCAAGATTTGAGGAGCTCGCTCTACACTTTCTTCCAATATCACAACCAGAGATGTCTTGGTCTCTTCATGAGAGAAATACTCGGTGAAAAATCTCAGTTTTTGCTTGCCCCACCCCACCCTGAGATCACCAAGATGATAACCTCAAACTTCCAGGTTGCTTCGTCTGATCAAAGTAACAAGTGACCGACAGCACCTTGAGATAATTTAGACCATAGATCAATGAAGCCTCAAACCATTTCTCTTCATCCCATTCAGCTGGCCAACCAACAACTTCGAGGCCTATGAGGAGTTGTCATGCTAGGCCACAAACCATGCACCATCAAACTGATAAACAAACCAGATATAGATGCACCCTAGTGTAGGGTGCTTCCCGACCTCCGGACTACCCTCCATATTCAGCGGAGTAGCTAAAGTTTGTTCCAAAGTTTCTTTCCTTTGACCTTGGATGGTGAGAGAACAGAGCTTCCTTGTTTTGACAGTCCCCCTAGGATTGTACAACCAAGGTCCCCTAGGCATCAATCACCCCCTCAAAGACATCATCTGCCATTGCATCAACCTTTTCATCATGATTGATGACTCCAACGACGAGCCAGTACATCAGTACTCCCCTCACCCTCTATCATCATGACCAACAGACCTTGACGTCCTCTCTCTCTCTCGTGTTCTTGGCACTAGGATGTAACATCCCCGGCCACCCAGGCCGGGCCATGCTACTCCATAGAACCACTCTTTCTAAGTTTTGATACTAATTTTGTAGCATACCCAGCCATAGACCTGTTGGGCTATGCCCCACAGAACTCTTGCGGAACATCATACATATAAAACTTAACAAACAATTACATTCTGCTAATACACAAATTAATGTGGAAATAGCAGTAAGCCTATACATACAACATATACAAGCAAAACTCATAAATATAGACATGTACAAATACACAGCATGCAAATGAAGACATAAATGGTACTTATCTTTTTATAGAAGACCACCAACTGCGTGCAGACCTTCCATGAACCTCCCAGCCTTAGACCACGCTGCTCATCACTCTCAACAGTGGGTCACCCCCGAGTTGGGACTAAACTCCACCCAGGTAAAGGGATTCCTAGGCTAGGTTGAGACAACTAGAAGTTGCACAGTCAACAGGAAAGATTTCGTCCTAGGAACCAACTCACGCTAATAGCCTACAACCTCTCATTCCCCATATGCCTGTCCCACCCCAAGAAGTGTGCCCCTTCTCTACTCGACAGTCCTTCGGCTGCCACACTTCCCTTCCAGGGCTTCAGCAATAGGTCGGACAGAAATTCTCAGAGCACTATAGTTGTCGTTGGGCTCCCTCTGGGAAAATCACTTCCCCAACAATCTCTCTCACCTGGAGAGAGTTGCTTACAAGCCTGACAACCTGCTTCTTCAAACCACAGGCCTAACAACCTGTTTCTTCAGTCCAGCTCCTTAGTGAATCGAGTAAAGGTGATGGCAGCAGCAAAACTCGGGTAAAGAATAGATGATGGCAGCAAGCCGCGCTCAGACAAGGAACTGCATTGGCAGCAACAACAAATCGTTAAGGCACGGTACGGGCTCAAGCAAAGTACAAGTGTGTTGTACTTCACAGGTAAGATACGGGATAGCTCAAAAATGCCTGCAGGTTCCTGAGGTGCATGAGTAATGTAGAGGTCGATGATGGAGAGGAGGGCTCTGTGCGTGAGTGAATGGGGAAGAATGGTTCCCTGCGTGAATGGTTGAGTGCGTGAATGGTTGAGTGCGTTGTACCTCATAGGTAAGGTATGGGATAGCTCAAAAATGCCTGCAGGTTCCCGAGGTGCGTGAGTAATGCAGAGGTCAACGATGGAGAGGAGGGCTCTGTGCGTGAGTGAATAGGGAAGAATGGTTCCTTGCGTGAATGTCTGAGTGCGTCAAGAAAAGATCCTAAATAGACTAATTTCCCCACATATATTTGCATGCGCCCTGGACGACACATGGCTCTCCAGAAGTTCATTTTCTCTCCACTTGGGATTCATTCACCTTCCCATAAGAACTTACGATAAAATAACTATCCTCACCATAATCTTTAGGAATAATATTATAATATTCCTTTATCAATAAGCCCTCTAGCTTAGCCCCCTTTCTAGGCTCTTAGCCCCTCCCTTTCCCTTCCTAGTGGAGTTTAGTGCCCCATACTCCTTTATCGTGGTCGCTCTACATGCAGGGATGTATTATATTAATGATATGAATGTTTACATATACTAAAATAGGCTCATTGGCCTTAAGCATCTAGGCTCTCCGGCCTAATTATCACATAAGCCTCCTAGCTTATAATCACTTGGCTCACCAGCCTATAAAACATGTTTACAATTCAGTTGGGGCTCAGCCTTGGGGTATTACAATCCCCTCCCCTTATTTATGCACTGTCCTCGGTGCATCTTATTTACATATTACATCAATATTTTCAAAAATCTTCAAAAAGATGTGGGTATTCTGCCCGCATAGCATATTCATGCTCCCAAGTTGCATCCTCAGGACCGTCCCAGGTCCATTGGACCTTTACTAGCTCTATGGCTCGATTTCGAAGCTACTTGATCTTCCGATCCAATATGCACATCGGATGTACTTGAAAAGCGCCTTCTTGCTCCACCTGAATCACATTCCAATCAATAACGTGATTAGCATCAAGTATATACTTCTTGAGCAATGATACATGGAATACATTACGAATAGACATAGATGCAGTTAATGCAAGCATATAAGCTACAGGTCCAATCCTTTCTAGGATTTCAAACGGCCCACAGTAACGAGCTGACAACTTGGAACAATTTCCCAACTTCAAGGAACTTTTGTTGGCCTTCACTTTTAAAAATACACGATCACCCACTTTAAATTCCCTGTGAGTTCTGCCCTTGTCTGCATAGCTTTTCTGCATGTCTTGAGCAGCCTTTAAATTCTGTTTTATTTTCAACACCTGCTCTTCCATTTCTCCGAGTAGTTTTGGCCCTAATACTGCTCTATCTGCTACGTTTTCCCAGCTTACAGGTGTGTTGCACCTTTTTCCATAAAGTGCCTCAAATGGGCTCATCTTTAGAGATGCTTAGTACCCATTGTTATAAGCAAACTCTACCAAATGTAGGTAATCTTCCCATTTTGATGGTTTATCCATCACATACATCATCAACATATCCTCAATCACTTGATTCACCCTCTTTGTTTGCCCATCAGATTCTGGATGATAAGTTGTGCTGAAATTCAAATTTGTTCCAAATACTTTAAATAATCCTTTCCAAAGTTTCGATGTAAACTTTGGATCTCTGTCAGACACAATTGTCCTCGGTATACCTTGCAATCGAGCAATTTCCTTCATATAAATATCAGCAACATTAGTTGCCTTGTGAGTGAGCTTCACTGGAATGAAATGGGCAACTTTGGTAAGCTTGTCCACTACTACCATGATAGAATCATGTTGCTTGTTTGTTCTATGCAGCGTGGTGATGAAATCCATTGTCACAACTTCCCATTTCCACTCAGGAATGGGTAATGGCTGTAGTAACCCAGTTGGGTGCCTATGCTCAACCTTGACCTTTTTTCCACTCAGGAATGGGTAATGGTTGTAGTAACCCAGTTGGGTGCCTATGCTCAACCTTGACCTTTTGACACTCTAAACATTTGGCAATAAACTCTGCAACTTCCCACTTCATACCTGGCCAATAATATTGGCTCTTGACAACTGCAATAGTTTTTTGATACCCTGGGTGCCCAGCATAAGGTACATTATGCATTTCTTTCAATATCAGATTCTTCAATTTCGGGGAGTTTGGCACATAAATCCGGCCTCTGTACAGAAGAACTTCATCAATTCCCAACTTGTAGTCCCCATTTTTCTGCTGCAAATTGCCTTGTTGTAATTTTGCCACTAATTCCTTGTATTGTAAATCTAATTTTGCAGCTTCCAAGATTTTGTCTTTCAAATCATATTGATACACGCTGATGGTTGTAGCATGTAACTCATGCACCATTCTGCTAAGTGCATCAGCTACCGTGTTCTCTTTCCCTTTGATATGATTTATATCAAAGTCCTATTCACTGAGAAATTATAACCATCTACTTTGTCTGGCATTTAAAGTTGGTTGTCCAAATAAATATTTCAAACCATTATGGTATGTCCTTAACTCAAACCTTTTCCCCATGAGGTAGTGTCTCCACATCTTCAAGGCATGCACTATGGCTGCCAACTCTATCATGAGTAGCATAGAGCCTTTCATGCTCCTTCAACTTCATTGATTCATAACATATAACATATCCATTCTGACTGAGGACTCTGCCAAGTCCTTCTTTACATGCGTATGTACATACAATGAAGTCTTCATTTGGATAAACAATCCTTAGTATTGGAGCATTAGTTAATAGATGCTTCAAGTGCTGGAAACTCTTTTCACATTCCACTGTCCACTGAAACTTCACTCCCTTCTTTTGAAAGGAAGTGATCGGCTGTGCAATCCTCGAGAATCCTTCAATAAATATCTTGTAGTAGCCTGCAAGGCCCATGAATGATTTGACTTCTGTCACATTCTTTGGTGTTAACCATCCTCTAATGGCCTCAATCTTTTCTGGATCCACTGCTATCCCTTCTTCTGAGATGATATGTCCCAGATAATGGATTTGCTTCTGATAAAATGAGCATTTGCTCAATTTGCCATACAATTGATGCTCCCTTAATACATGTAGTACCAACCTCAAGTGTTGTCCATGCTCTTCATCCGACTTGGAATATATAAGAATGTCATCCAAGAAGACAATGACAAACTTATCCAGGTATTCTCTGAAAATGCCATTCATTAAACACATAAAAACAATTGGTGCATTTGATAACCCAAATGGCACCACTGTGAATTCATAATGGCCATACCTTGTTCGGAAAGCAGTCTTATTGATGTCTTCTTCTTTAATTCTTACCTGATGATAACCCGACTTGAGATCAACCTTGGAGAATATTTTTGCATTCTTCAGCTGATCAAAGAGGTCATTGATCCTTGGCGAAGGATACTTATTCTTCACAGTTACCTTGTTCAATTTTCTGAAGTCCATGCAGAGTCTCAAAGTTCCATCCTTCTTCACAAACAAAATTGGGGCACCCCAAGGTGACACACTTGGGCGTATATACCCCTTCTTCAAAAGCTCTTCAAGCTGCATTTGCAACTCCTTTAGTTCTGGTGTATTCATCCTATAGGGAGTCTTGGATATTGGAGTTGCTCCAAGCATCAGATTTATGGAGAAATCAATGTCTCCTTTAGGGGATTTATGGAGAAATCAATGTCTCCTTTAGGGGGTAATCCTGGTATTTCTTTAAATACATCCTCAAATTCTTTTAGGATTGCATGATCTTCAGTATTTGACACCTTATCTCTAGATGTCTCTTCCATATGAGCTGCAAATAATTGGCATCATTTCCTGTAACTTCTCTTCAGCTACATTGCTGAGATTTTTCTGATAGTTATCGCCCTGGTAATTCCCTGTATTGTCCTTAGGTTCTTTTCCCCATCCAGGCAAGTAAATGCCTTGTTATGACATTCTAGGATAGCATGATGTTTTTCCAACCAATCCATCCCAATTAGACAGTCATAGGAACCTAAAAGCAAGATGTTCAAATCTGCCCTGGTGTTCAATCCATTCATGTCCATTGGACATGACTTTACCAACCCATTAACCTTTCTTTTGGCTCCAGTAGCCAGTTGCACCAACCAAGATTTTCCATGCTTGTTTCTTGGCAAATGCAATCTTTCCACCATCTTAGGATCTATATAACTATGACTAGCTCCTAAATCAATTAAAATAGCAATGGTTTGGTTGTTGATCATACCTTCTACTTCAATCATATGTGACTGAAACTTGGCTTGCTTGTTGTCCAGGGCTGCATAGATCCTTAGTACGCTTGTGCCCATGTCCTCCATTGTTTCAGCTTGTTGTACATTGTGAACAGTCCTCACCTTTTCTCCTCTATGGGGACAATCCCTATATCATCTGCTTTACAACCCCAACATTGAATAGGTGGTTGCCTTGGCCTTTTCCCCCCTGTCTTAATTGTTTTGGGTTCTCTAAAAGTTGGTTGTCCCTAAGGATTGTTTCTGAAGAATGGTGGCTTAGTCCCCTTCTTCCCCTGTTCCATATTATATTTCTTCTTGTCTTCCCAAGCTTTTTGGAAAGTTCGCCTTGCTTTATGTTGATCATATAGGCATTTAGCTCACCTTATGGTCTCCTCCAATGTTTTGGGATCATCATATTGTATCTTGTCACTAATGAATGTTGGCAGCCCACTAAAATACCTATGAATCTTAACAGTCTCATCCTTGATGAACGAAACATACTTTAACAGCTTCAAAAACCTTCTTTCATACTCATCAATGGTCATACTCCCAAGCTTGAGTTCAAAGAACTCTTTCATTTTCTTATCATAGTACCTCTTAGTCAAGTATTTCTTTTCAAAATACTTCTTGAATTCCTTCCAAGTAACATTTTTCTCCTTAAATGTGTTGCACCTGCACAAGTCGATCCCACCACATAGATGCTTTTCCTTTGAGTTGGTAGATAGTAATTCTTCCTTCTGCGTATGAAGAATAATTATGTAATTGAAAATACTTTCTCATGCCTAGCAGCCATGTCTTTGCATCTTCATCCTTCTTGTGCTCACCATCAAATGTAGGAGGTTTGATTTTGTTCATTTCTCCTCGTAGCTCATCCACCTCGATCCTCTTCTTATGCTTCCTAACAGGGGATGAACTTGAGCTACTGGGTGTTCACCTATTGGAATGTCTTGGGTAGTGATGGTGATGTCTGCTAACACTCCTTATTCTTCTTTTCTCATTAGGAGACCTGTGACTTCCTAATTTGCTTGAGCCACTCTCCTTATCCAATTTCTTTTCTATTATCTTCAAGCTTTGCATTAACTTCATGTTGAAGTCCTCTTATTGTTCCTTGGCTTTCATAAGCCTTTCATTATCAGCTTTATGGCTTTGGACATCCTTTTTCAAATTTTTAATTGTCTCCGCCACGTTCAAGCTTTCTTCCTTTCATTCTCCATGTCCAATTGAGTTTGCACCTTCAATACCCATATGGACATCCATCCCTCCGATCTCACCTTCCTGGTTGTAAGCCCCCTGTGTATCTTCCATCTCTTTGCAAAACTGTGCAACCAACAGAATCTGTTGGGCTAATTGATTCAACAATTTCATGAAATTATGAACCATTCTGGTTCAATCATACATCAATACTGATTTCTTGAAAAATTGATTGTTCAACTCAATTTTTTGGGTGAACAGTTATATTCTATTGTTCAAGACCTTTCCAACAATTGCTCCCTTGCTCAATTCTGAGTCTTGAGCAGATAATTATGGATATTTTAAAAAACAATTGTCTTTTCTGTGAGGTTGATCCTTGTACAATTGTTCTTCTTCTTCAAAGTCGAGTTAACTCTTGGACTCATGTTGAATCCTCTCTTTAAGTTTACAAGCTCCTGTAGTTTTCCTCCAACGCAGGTCCATACAAACCAAAAACCCCACGAGCTCCTTCTCTAAGCGCATTTCTATCTTTAAAAACAATTTACGGGCACTAAACCTTTTCCTTCACCACCCAATCTCATGTAACCACGGGTTGTGACCAAGCGCTTAATTGAAAGGCGCTTATCCGAAGCTTCGGGACTTCGGGCTTTAGAGGTTCTTCCTACACCATACATCATTTCCTCTGAACGTCGAACTGGTGAACTCCTGAACCCTAGCTCTCTAGAGCTTTACTACTTTGGCGCTCCGAGCTTCGGGCTTCGGAGAACTTCTCGACATAACACAACAACTCTCCCGAATGTCGAATTTCCTAACAAGTCCACGTCACTCTAGGTGACGTCATCACGCTGCGTCACTCCGACGCTCCGAGACTTCAGAGGATCTCACACCATAACACATCAAAGCACACGAACGTCAAACTTCCGAACTCCCGAACATTGTTCTCCGGAGCTTCGGAACTTCGGGGCTCCGGGAGACTTCTCCACACTACACCACAAATCTCCCGAACATCGAATATTTGATAATCTATAGCCACGCGTCCTAGACAATTGATAGTCCTGATTTACTACAGAGTTCGGGACTTCGAGAGATTTTCTTCCAGGCAACTTAAGAACTTGTTCCTCCCAGAGTGCCCTGTTATCGCACGGTTTGTAGGAAGGGTTTAAGTAGCTTGAGTCAAGGCTTAAAACCGATGTAACAGGAGCTTCCCCACCAACTGTCACCTCGATGGGGAGCTCTTTCTATTTAGGATGGCTAGTCCAAGGGAGACGTCCCTAGGTAATCTGATTAATGAAAGGGCTAAAGGGGTAATGGACCAAGTCAAAGAAGTTCCCTTTCACAGATTACTGCCAAGATGAGATAGTCAAAAGAATTCTTCCACTGGATGGCACCTGTTTGCGAGACAAGACAAATAAACTAGAAAATGTGCTTGCAGTGGGTTAGTACTTCATAATATCAATGACTATCCTCTAATATATGAGCAATGATTGGATATAATTATTGACAAAGTCAATGATTATTAAACAAAGATAAATATCTTATATCACTTCTTCAATAAGTTCACCAAAAGACAAGAGCATTCAATGTGTAAAATTAGATCCTTATCATATCACAATGCTACAAATATCAAATCTGCTCTCAATAAATATATTTTGCTGCGTCACCTATATAGATTCTGCTACAAAAGGTATGACGTCAGCCCTAGTAATAAGTCACTTTGAAAGGGAAAGAGCACAACGTTTACCAAACAAGCTTATATATGTAATCAATGGCTCAAAACCTATCAAAAGAGATGACAAATGTCACAACGTTGCAAGCCAAAACAAGTGATCTAGAAGGTGTGACGTCACCTATATAATTTATGTTGCAGAATTAGGGTTAG
>ML793790.1:302071-313572 GCA_009831015.1 Picea engelmannii
GGGGAGGTGCATAGCCCAGAGAAATTCCCATGGCGTCAAACCATTCTACCCGACATTCATATGGATTTGATAGTGGCACCAGGTTCTGGATGACTTCAAGAATTGGCTATGCAGGAGCAGGAGCGATGATGGGAGCAGGAGCGATGAAGGGAACAGGAGCTATGAAGGGAGCAAAAACAGGGAGAGCATTGATATCCAGAGGTTGGTCGGAATTGGGCATTTCCTTGCCCCTGGAAACGTACCAGGCGGCTCCTCGCCTTGATTTACCTTTCAGATAGGGCATGGCGGGGGGAATCGATGTATTGGGGAAGAAGACGCAGAGTCGAGTGACCAAAACGCTCCAGAGAGGGAGAGGGGGAGCGTTGGATGACAAAGGAGGGAGAATGCTCTCGAGCTTGGCGGTAGGGGCACCATAACTGGGGAGAGGAGGTGATCGATGAGGTGACTTGCACGGCACCATGGGCGTTCACACACTGCAAGTCTTCGAGTGCGTGCAACAGACTTCCAGCTTGAATGCTCTGAAGGGTGGCGGCATCTGTGTTTAAACGTTGAGGCGATGTGCTGGGGGGACGGGTTCCATCGGGCTCCAATTGGCTGATTGTTTGGCCAGGTGGCCTGTCCGCTCGTGTTGCCTAGACACAACCCATCTGGGGGTCGATCTTTGGTGTTGTCTATGTTTCTAAAAGCTGTCACAAAGAGATGAGAGGAGGTGGAGAAGGGGGAGCATGAGAAGTCACCTTCCTTCAGCTCAACACCATAATTTTCCAGCAGGTCGGCCACTTGGTTGGTCGATCTTCTAACATGGGAAGGAAAAATTACCCAATTAGATTGAAGAATGGATTTGATTCTGGGGAGCTCATTCATAAGTCTCCAGCTAGGGGAAATTTTTTCCGGTTCTGCCCCATTCAAGAGATGCCCGAGGAGATGGATGACAATTTGTGAATCTCCTTCAGCAATAATGGGGAAAATCTCTTGATCGTTAGTTGCTTGTAGACCTATGAGGAGTCCCCAGATTTTCGCTACGTTGTTGGTATTGTGCCCCAGATTTCCTGCTACAATGTGGAGGATTTCTCCCTTGGCGTTGTGGATGACTACTCCATAGCCTGCCAGTCTTGGATTTCCTTTGGAGGCACCGTCGAAATTTAGTTTGTGTTACCCTGTTTCTGGCGCCTCCCACATTGTGGGGCTAGGCTTGCGGCGTGCCTTTCTGCCAGGGCTGGTGGGCAAGGAGTGGAGTTGGAGTTGCCAGGAGTTGAGGATGATATGCTCATTCAAAGGGCAGTTCCAGTCCTGGTCGGTCCAGGGATAGAGGGAGAGTATTTCTTTGATGTTTGAGTGAATCGTGGCCCAAACCTCCCGCCAGTTTTTAGTGGCGGATTTGAAGATCCGTCGATTCCTTTCCTTCTAGATTTGCCAAAGGAAAAAGCCTGGTAAGAGTCGCCAGATTTTATTGAGGATAAGGGACTGAAAATTGAGGTACGTCATCCTGCTGAAGTTTCTTGTATGCCTACTCGATTCCTGTTTGTGGTTCTCATGAGGCTAGCGTTGTGATCCCAAATACCCGAACTGTAGGAGCATATATTTAGGAGATGATTTTGCATTTCTTCCTCTGAACCACATAACTGACACCAAGAAGGGCCAATGAATCCCCTTTTTCTTAAGTTATCCCATGTGAGAATGTTGTTGCAGTTAACCAGAGGAATGTGTTGATTTTTGGCCAAGAATTTGTTTCCCAAATCTTGCTCCAGACTTCTTCTGTCAGTAGTGAACCATGTCCAGCTTTGAGTCGGTATGCCTCCTGAATATTGAAAGTGCATGTGGAGGTATGTCCCCATCTGAGGATATCATTCCCCTGTTGGCTTAGAATTTTCCTTGCGTCTAGATGAGCCAGCAAGGGTTGGATGTTTATTTCATTGGGGATGTTCAAGGCCTCGTGGGTGTTTTTCCAGGTGCGCCAGATATCACAATTTTGTGCTTTGTTCCAATAATATGCTACTTTAATTAGGCCTGCTTCTGTTGTGTGGGAGATGAGGGCGCTTAGATTCAGATCTGTATACAGGGCTAGGATTTGTTGTCAAGAGTCACTCCAAAAGAGGGTCGATGTTCCGCTCTGCAGATCCCAAAAAGAGTGGTCTATGATGATTCCCATGTTGTTTCTAGCTGCATTCCAGATGAGCGAGCCAAGAGTTTGACCCTTCCATCTGATGAGCTCTCTTTCCGGGGTTGTGGGGGTGTATTTTTTCCGCCACAGGCGCACCCATGGGTCTTGGGGTTGCTTTAACCATCTCCACCAAATTTTTGCACTAAGGACCTTGTTGAGAAGGGCTGGGTCTCTAAGGCCCAACCCCCTTGCTTTCTTTAGTTTGCAGACTTTTTGCCAGCTTACAAGGGTTATTTTGCATCTTTCTTTAGTGCCCTGCCAAAGACTGCGCCTTTGGATGTTTCTCAGGGTACCGAGGATGAAGTTCAGAGCTGCTAGAGATGAGAAGGCGTAGACTGGTAGAGCTTGAAGTACAGACTTAAGGAGGATGAGGCGGACAAGCAGATTGAGGGATCAGAAAGTCCACAGTGAGAGTCATTCGTAGAATTTGGAGATCAGGGATTCCCAGGATAGGTTTCTTAGCGGATTATCTATGAGGGGGATTCCTAGGTAGGTGGATGACAAGGTGTTGTGAGTGAAACTGAGTAGAAGCATGAGATGGTTTTGGATCTCTGGAGGCATATTAAAAAAGAATACATGTGATTTGGAGAGGTTCACCTCCATGTCTAAGGCTTCGCAGAAGAGGGTGATGATGGAGTTGATGTGGATGGCTTCTCGAGCTGTGGGTACTCCCATTAGGAGTAGGTCATCTACAAACTGACTATGTAAATGGGAGGCGAGAAACCGTGGGGGGTAAGACCGGAGAGGGAGTGATCCGATATGGCTGCTTTGATGGTGTGACTTAGTCCTTCCACCATGATTATGAAGAGGAAGGGGGAGAGTGGGTCCCCTTGTCTTATGCCTCTAGAAGGAGAGAAAGGTCTCGAGGGGACGCCATTGATCAGGATGGAAAACAAAGTTGAAGAGGTGAGCTTGATTATCCAGGAGACCCAATTGGGTTCAAAACCAAAGGCGAGGAGAGTAGATTTTAAGTAACTCCGGCTTAATTTATCAAAAGATTTTGAGAGATCCAGTTTTAGGAGCATACATGGTGATTTTGTCGAGTGCAACGAGTGGATTACTTTGTGTGCCAAGATGACACTTTCTAGAATTTTTCTGCCTTCCACATAACCAGATTGTTCTGGCGAAATTATGAATGCTAGAATGGGTTTGAGACGAGTTGTGATGATCTTCATGAGGAGTTTATAGATGACGTTGCAAAGGACGATGGGTCGGAAGTGTGAGAGGGACGTGAGGTGGTTTTCCTTGGGGATGAGTGTGAGAAAGGTGGCATTGAGGGCTTGGAGGACTTGTCCTGATCTTCTTGAGTCCTCGATTATTTCCCAAACATCTACTTGGATGATGCTCCAACAATGGTGGAAAAAATATGGAGTGAACCATCCAACCCCACAACTTTACGTATAGGGGTGTCCCTTAGGGCTTGATCCACCTCCTCCCGAGTTATTGGTCTCACTAGTGCCTCATTCTGCTCTTTGGTGACCTCCTTGGGTATGTTCTTAAGGATGGTTTCAATTGCCCAGGACTGATCCACCGGGGGTTCTGAGAGAAGGTTTTTGTAGCAGGAGAGCATTTCCTTTTTAATGTCAGCGTGCTATTGAATTTTCGTTCCTTGATCTTAGACTAGGTGAGTAATGTGATTTGTTTAACGTCACTGGACCATAGATCTATGGAAGAATTTAGTATTTCTTTCTCCCTCTTTCAACCATTGGATGCGAGATTTTTGTCTCCAGAGGATTTCTTCCTACGCCCTTCTTTCAGTCAGCTGGTTATTTAGATGGGTTTCCTGGTGCTTGAGGGAGTCTGTGAGGCCTTGTTGTCTGATCTATTGTTGGAGGCTTTGAATTTGTTGGTTGAGGTTATCCTATGCTTGAAATATGTTGCCGAAGGTAGATTTATTCCAAGCTTTTAGACGTTGTTTGAGATTTTTTAGTCTTTGTTGGAATCTATACATGGGAGTCCCTGTATGTATAGTTGCTTCTTTCCACCACGACTTGATACTAGCTTGGAAGTCTGGGTGTGTCAACGAGAATTTCTCAAAGCGAAATGGCTTTCTGCCAGGAGTGCCACTTATGTTGATATTGAGGAGGATCGACCAATGATCTGAGCCCAGGGAGTCAATGATCGTGGAGTTCCAGGCTAGTCCATCCATTATTACGGCTTCTGAGATGAGGAAGTGGTCGAGTCTGTAGGAGACCTGTTGAGTCCCTGAGAACCTATTGGACCATGTGAAAGGTCCATTGTCTGTACTGACATCAATAAGATTCTGAAATCCTATGAAGCGATTGAAATGCTCGTTTTCATTTCCCAGAGTGCATGTGCCCCCCTTTCTTTCCTCTAGACTTGTTATAATGTTGAAGTCTCCCCCGAGAATCCATCTTTGGGGGCTGATGTGATCGGCTAACCAAACCAAGTGATTGAGGAAGGATTCCTTGTCGCCTGGTTTAGTGGGGTCGCATACGTTTGTAATGTATCCGAGTTTGTTCGAGCCAATGAGACGAAAAGAAGCAGTGATGGTCCATGTGGAGGTGAAGAAGTCATCCATCATAACTGTGGATGGGTTCCAAAGCATCGCTAGACCGCTAGCGTCTCCCTTGGCATCGATTTCCATGTGATTGGCTTGCTTCCACCATTTTTGAAGTGTAGAAGAGGCCTCCTCTCCCGCACATTTAGTTTCCTGCAGAATGAGAATATTTGGATGATCTTTCTTGATTCTCTCTCAGAGCATAACTTGTTTGTTTTTTTTTCATTCAGACCCCTTATATTCTAGGATAGCATATTCATGAGGATGACGGGGGTTGGAGGGGAGGGAAGTTGTATGAGATCAAATGTATCTAACCCGAGTTGACGAGAAAGTTCCCGACATCTTGAATGAGTTGATGTTTCGGTTTTCGACCCCTTTTTTTCTCATCTTTTGTAGGTTTGCGTGGATCCTTGGTTGTTCCCTTTTGAATTCCAAGGTTCGTGCTAGCTCTAGTTGATCCCCTTTGCCGAGGAGTTGAGAAAGACTTTGTGCACTTTACGCAATTGGTCTGGTGGTATAGTGTATAATTGTTGCTTACAGTAAGCTTATTCTAGGTGTGCCATGTCGATGCCTGCTAGGTCCTGATCTTCCAGGTCTGTGTCTGGATCTCCTATTTACAGTCCAAGTGTGGCGGGAAGGTAGGTGTCAGAGGGTAGTGGTTGAGAGGGATCTAGGGCTGAATGATTGGGATTCGCGGTGCTTTGGCATTTAGCGGGGACGATCTGTGGTTCCATTGAGGAGGAGGGTATGTCGGCTGGGGTTTGGAGGACATCAAAGGATTTCTTGATTGGGGGTCCAGGGGGGTGCCTTTTTGACTTGATGTCTGCGTCTGCCCGTGACAAGGATGAAACCATCCTTAGATTTGTCGGGGTCTTCCATAGAGGGTTTGGTAGGATTATTTAAAGGGAACTCACGAAAGAGGTGTCCGTGCTCATTAAATTTTTCAACAATGAAAGGGGATGTTCTCATAGTCGAGGGTTTGGGACCATTCATCATCCTGGTAGTCCAAATTAATAGCCCCTAGGAGGGGTTTGGATATATTCAAGTAAACACATATGCGAGCGTAGGTTGTGTACCTTCTTTGTTTTTTCGCTTCCGAGGCTTTGATGTAGATGCTGATGGTGTTGCTGATTCCCGCAAGGATCTTTTCCAGCCAAAATTCCTGTGGGAGTGAGTAGAGTCTCATCCATACCGGTGCATGCGTGAAATTTTCCTTTTCGGGGCTGAACCTTTCCATCCAGAAATGGAGGAAGAGGTCGACCGAGTTGTAGAAATACGGTCCTCCTTCAAAGATTCGATTTTTGTCTTCCAGATTATGCAAGATGATGGTAAAGAAGCCTTTTGATCCAAGTTGGAGGTCATAGTGGCCTTTGGGTTTCCACCAGTGTTGGATCCATTTGACTAGATCCTTTTCCGAGGGCCATAGCCCTAAAAAATTTCCTATCAAAGCGAAATCCCTCATGTATTGTTTCTGGTCTTCTATTCTTGGAGAGCTGATAATGTATTTTGGAGCGATTGGGGCTTGCAGAATACATTTTCCTGGTTCCCAAGTGCGACTGATTTTGGTGTGGTTGGTTGTTAGATCGATTTCCATTGGCTTTTCCTTAGACCTCTCTTCCTCCCAAATAATCTTTTGCATGCCTTCCGGGAGTTCGAAGGTCGGTCTTTTTGAGTGGTAAGAGTCATGCTCCTTGGCAGTGATAGAACTGTAGGAGGGGGCCTGGGGCTCCCCTCCCTCAGCCTCCATGGCTGCAGTGGTTGAGAGAGGTGGCACACAATTGGTTGAAGGTAGAGAACCCTAATGGATTTAAAGTCTAAAAAATTAATTCATAAATACTTCTTGAGAGATTGACATTAGAAAAGATGTTACATAATTTTGTTGTTTATAAATAGAAATACAAAGCTGCCTTTTTAGATTAAAAAAAAAGGTTTTCCCTTGGAAGTAATTGTGTCTATGCAAATGGGTTGTTTGTGGTGCTTGGCCTCTTGCGGTTAGTAGTATTGCTTCTATTGAGTTTAAAAGAAGCATTTTCGAGAAAAAAAATATTAGTTATAAGAAAAGTCTCAATTGATTTGGTGATTTCTTATGATGTGTCTTGTTCGTATAAAAATGATGAGGGTGAATTGTCTTGGTCAAAGATTGCAATGGGAGATTATTATACACCCAAGTTGGGTTGTTTTTTTCCAAGAAAAAAAGCATTATATTTAAGATCTCTATAGAGAAATCAAAATATACATTGCCCAAGCCTCTTGTCTTCTAATTTGAAAATAAAAAAAAAATAGTCTATGTCCTATCAAGTCTTCTACATATTATTGTCTTCCAAAAACGGGGCATAGCCTTTTTTAAAAACCATCCATAACTTTCGTTGTCATTACATCATAGTCCCAACATAACTCTAGACTAGTACCCCATCACAACATTTTCTACAAGGATATTATCCACATCAAGTCAAAAAATAGCAATGAGAGAATTAGATAAGAGATTTTCTCCTCTATATTCTTGAGACACCAAAGCGCCTTCCTGCAAGGAGAGAGCAACATATGATAAAGAGTCTACTTTTGTATTCAATTCCCCAAAAATATGAGTAAAGGAGATAAAATCAAGTAAATTATTTAACTCTACAAATCTATGGTTAATAGGACATATAGCTAGATTTGTGAGTTGACACTTCATTGTATAAAATAATGGAGGCAAGTATGTGAACAATAATTTTACAAGTTACTACTCTACATAGGGCATCCAAATGCAACACATTGTTCCATATACACCACAACAAAATGGTGTTGCTAAGAGAAAGAACCACACATTAAAAGAAATGACTAATTGTATGATCCAATCTAAGGGATTAAGTCTAAAGTATTGGGATGAAGCAATCAACTATGCAAATTACAAAGTCAATCGCACTCCCACAAAGGCTCTTAAAAATATAACACCGAAAGAAGCTTGGACTAAAATTAAACCAGATGTAAGTGACTTTCGTGTATTTGGCAGAATAGCATGGGCTCACATTCCTGATGAGAAAAGGAAAGCATTGCAGCCTAAAAGTGAGAAGTGTATATTTGTTGGTTATTTTGAAGATGTCAAAGGTTATAGACTTCTTCAACCACATTGTAATGAAATTATTCTTCGAAAAGATGTTAAATTTGATGAAAAACTCTTGGCCTGTGAGCCTAATTCGACGGTTGTGCCTTCTTCGGCCTGCGAGCCCTCTTCGACGTTTGTGCCTTATTCTGTTCCTATTCCGGTTTCTTCTTCCGATGATGACAATGAGGATGAAAATCCACCTTCGCCTGCTCACCTTCTTCCAGATGAGTCTTTTGAACCTGAACCAGCACCAGTTCCACCGCTTCCTAGATGGGTCCGTTCAACACGAGAAGCAATTGGTGGTCTTGTCGGTGATCCTTCAAATCAATGTCGAACACGTTCAGAGTTCCAACGAGCCTCTTCTCTTTTGGCTCAAGTTTCAGAGACTCGTCATCCAGAGACATTTGCAGAAGCTTCAGGTCATCTAGATTGGGATACAACAATGAATGAAGGGTATCATTCTTTAATGACAAACAATACTTGGGATCTTGTACCTCTTCCAAAAGGAAGAAAACTCATCAGATGTAAATGGGTCTATAGAACTAAGTATGCATCAGATGGAAGTGTTGAAAGACACAAGACTTGGTTAGTTGCCAAAGTATTTTCCCAAGTTGAAGGAATTAACTATAATGAAACCTTTTCCCCTGTAGCCAAAATGAATTCCATCCACCTTGTCCTTGCCCTTGTTGCCTCACATAAATGGGAGGTCCATCAGATGGATGCTAAATCCACCTTCTTGCATGGAGATTTACAAGAAGAAATCTACATGGAACAACCTTCTGGATATGTCCAGAATGACTCTAGCCTTGTTTGTCACCTTAAGAAATCTCTTTATGGTCTTGAGCAAGCTCCCAGAGCTTGGTATGCCAAAATGGACAACTTTCTTATTGACACCGGATTCTCTAGATGCCATTCTGATCCCAATGTCTATACCAAGAAAGTAGGACGCCATCTCATAATCCTTGTCCTTTATTTTGATGACCTTATCCTTACTGGCAGTGACTCAAAACTTTTAAACCTTGTGAAAACCAACCTTAAGAAGAAATTTTAAATGACAGACTTTGGATTTTTGCACTATTTCCTTGGCCTCCAAGTTTTGCAAACCAATGAAGGAATTTTTCTTTCCCAGTCTAAGTATGCTTGTGACCTTCTTCGTCACTTTCACATGGATGATTGTAAACCAGCCCCTTCTCCCTTCCAGTCTGGAGTCAAGCTTACTGCCACTTGTACTTCTCCTGAAGTTGATGCCACCCTGTACCATCAGTTAGTTGGTAGCCTCTTATACTTGACTCATACCCATCCTAATCTTTCCTTTGTTGTTGGTCTTGTTGCCTGGTATATGCAAACACCCCATGAAAGCCATTGGAAAGCAACTAAAAGGATACTTCGCTATGTCCATGGTACAGTTCAGTTCGGGATACATTAATGTTCAGGGGGGACTCCTTTATTGGTTGGTTTCACCAATTCAGATTGGGTCGACGACCCTGATGATCGGAAGTCTACTGAAGGTTATGTTTTCAGCCTTGGTTCATGACCTGTCACTTGGGCCTGTAAGAAACAACAAGCTATTGCACTTTATTTCGCAGAAGCAGAGTATCGAGCAACAATAAATGCAAGTCAGGAAGCCTTGTGGCTTCGACAGATCCTTTCAGAGTTTAGATTCGAGCAGCAGCATCCAATCAGCCTTTGGTGTGACAATCAGAGTTCCATTAAGCTCACCAAAGACCCAGTTCAACATCAGCGCAACAAGCACATCGAGCTACACATGCACTTCATCAGAAATCTCATTCATGATCAAGTTATTGAAGTGCTCTTTTGCCCTACAGAAGATCAAGTTGTAGACATTTTCACAAAGTCTCTTACAGAAGCGAAGTTTTCCAAACTTCGATCTATGTTAGGAGTTCAGGAAGTTGTCATTAAGGGGGGATAGGCTCTAATGCCTCCTTCCTTCTCCTATTGTGTCAACATTGTAAATCTTTTAATCCTATCCCAAGTTTTCCTTAAGGGGCGATGTTAGGATATTTATACACTTAGGAGTTGGTTAAGAATTACTTGGTCTACTGTGTCGTTAGGTAAAAGTGTGTTTCTTTAGTATGCATTAGTATGCATTTGTAGTTAGGACATTTGACGGTCACGATATGTTCCCGACATAGAGTGATCTGACGGTTCATACTCTCCTCGATATTAATGGCCTTTGATCCATGGCTTAACACCCTATTGGTCCATGATCTCTATTTAAAGAGCATGAAGGGTCATTTGTAGATGATCGATTGTGAGAACCTCTATTGTAAAATCTCTCGGTAATCTTTTTCTTTTGCATTAATAAACTGCTCCAAGTGGCCGTGTTCACTGGGGCCGTGGATATTTCCCCGTAGGGGTTTTACCACGTGAAAACATCGGTGTGTTGATCTTTGATCTGGTTATGTGAGTGGTTATTGAAGGTGTTCGTCCTTTGTTGGAATACCTATGTTGTCGAACATGATAGATATACCATGGTGCCATGAATATGTAAGTTTTCTATTTTGCAATTAATAAAGAAGAAGATCAAGATTAACTAACCTCAAGCGCATATAGGGTCTATGATACCACAAGAGGGAAAGGTGAGGAAGCCTAAGGGGGGTTTATGCCTAAAAACATCTACCTTATGTTACCTTGAACCCCCACCCATTTCAAAATTTGAATTTAAAAGCTAAAAGGGGTTAAAAGGAGTGGAGGAAACAAATTCCTCAATCTAACCCACCATTTCCTAACATCTAGCAATATGTCTCCCCTACATTCTTGGAACTATGAAAGAAGTTGAGTTAGAATTATCTCGATATCGTGCATGCATGAAAAATTCAAACGGGGAAGAAGGGGTTGTGAGGAAAAGGGGAAGAAGGGGTTGTGAGGAAAAGGGGAAAAAGGAGTTTGTAGAGAAGGGACAACAAAAAATTGAGAGCCATGTCCATTTAGAATAGACTAGCCATGAGATAAAGTTTTTAGGTGGAGAAAAATGGCAAGAGACCAAGAGAATTTTTGCATAAGCTTCGAATATCATCTTAGACCTTTCTATGCACACACTGAACAACACAAAAAGGATGAAATTCCGAGGTACTGTACAACAAAGAAGAAGGTGGTCCTTGTGTTGTGTGGGGTCGGTAATGTGGGTGCCTTAGTATTGCTTTGTCCTCAAGAATCCAATCATAAAAATTATTGATTTGAACCTATTGAGGTATGTGATTGAGATTTTTTCTTGTCTTATTTTTCCCTGGTGGTATCCTAGCCCGGCTAGGGGGTGGTGTTCACTACAAACTACACATGATTGGGTGGAAATCGCTCGATCAGTTGGTTGTTGGCCTAAAGTCTTCCAAAGATAAGATAAAAATTATTTGTTATGAATGCAAAAGTTTTGGGTTTTTGGTTGTATGTACGGGATGTATTTTAATTACAAATTCTAGATCATTTGATTGTCAAGCATAGTATCATTGAAATGTACTCCAATTCGTTTGTATGTGTGAAATAAACCCTAGTTAGATTCAACCATAGCTCCATGTTTATTAGTCAACCCATTTTGATTGTGGCTTGAAATGTTCATTGTAGCTCCTAAAAAAAATTCAATCATCACAGTTTAGATTTCACTCATTTGCTCATAGTTGAAGATTGCATATCTTATTTCCTTCCTTATGAAGTTATATGGTCCCAAGGTCACTATTGTGGTCTGGTGGAAGTTTTAAGCTTTAAGTCTTTTGCATTGG
>ML793790.1:313747-325290 GCA_009831015.1 Picea engelmannii
TGTATGTATGTATGTATGTATCACCGTTTGGGAATGTATGCGTCATTCATTATCTTTGTGCCTCTCAAACCAAGGGTTCCACAAGAAGATTGAGTTTATTCATTTACTGATGTGGAGTATAGTGTAGAGAGCACAATAATGTTTCATTCATTGTTCAACTCAATCATCTGTAGTACATCATTATAAATAGCAAACCATTGACTTCAATAGCTCGATGATCATGTGTCAATCATAACAATATTCAATGTATGGAGATAATAGTGTGGCTCGGGAACTTAGATGCATTAGAGATAGAGTTGACTACAAAATCCCTTTGCCAAACATATGTTTTCTTTAATGATTCATTTCCAGCCGAATTTTAAAGTTGTGGAATAGAGCATTGTTATTTAAAATCCTTAGAATCATTTCTTTGCACATATAATTTTTTTGAAGGCAATTGTTGATCTTTCTTTGCTACATTCAATGGTATAGACAATCTCATGGCATCGGGTTACCACAATAGGGCTACTTTGATGTAATATGTTGATGCTATATTATGATATACTCCTTTAATTTTTACTCCCATCAAGCAAAACGATTTGGGATCGTCAAAATGTGTTTGTTATTTGGCTTTTAGTGTAGTCACAAGAACTACCTAAGAATACAATTACATGATGACTTTATTAAACTGCTCCCTTGCTTTTGCCCATGAAAGGAGAAGCTTTTGGATCATCAAATTCTAATGCATCTTTTTGTGATAGATTATATGTATTTTCATTCTTGATGGTATAAAGGAGGGTAGTTGTTTTTAGCTTGTAAATATGACTAGTTTTAAGAAATATATTACAAATCTTGCATTGAGGCATTTGTTGGTGCCCCATGTTGTAGTGATAATTCTTGAGGCAACATGTGCAAAAGTGTGTGATATTTTTGTTACACATGAGGCCAAGAAAATTTTAATGCAAAAAGCTAGTTAGTTTACCTTTTGTTGCAATGAACAAGCTAAATTCTATCAACAATAAAAGATGTTCATTTAAAAGGCCTTAAATACACCACGTGGTTCATCAAAGAACAAGCACATGGGTGTTGCCTTGTTGACCAATATCTTATCACGTTCATTCTTAAAGAGGGTTTTTAAATTGTGAAAAATAAAGTCAATATAATGTAGGTATAGGGGGGGTTATAGGTATTGGGTGGTATAAAAAGGGGTATCTAGTAAAAATAAGGGTTTCTTTTATTGGAAAGATGTATTGCAAGGGGGGTTCAACAAAATAATTTTTGGAGGTATTTATCAATATCTAGTAAAATTAGGGGTATTCTTTATCATCTCACAAATGAAGGTGCTATGTCTAAGGTTCTCTAAGTGAAGACCCCATGAAAACACTACAACATATCCCTGTGATTAGCTCCCTTTTTTGCTTCCACTGGTTGTTTTAATGTATTTTTCTCCACTTTTTTGCTAAAGTCGACGTTATTTATCGAGGGGGCGCTATTTATAGTGTTATTTGCACCAAGCAACACAAGTTGGCGCTAAACTAGGTGTTATTAGAGCCTAGTTTAACACCCTATTTAACGCCGAAGTTAGCTCCCTATTTAGCGCCCTAGTTAGTACCCCAGTTAGTGCTTAGTTTAGCTTCCAGTGTAGTTTCCAATTTACCTTCCATTTTAGCTTCCTTTTTAGCTTCTAGTTTGGCTTCCAATTTAACTCCTAATGTGCCTAAATAGTAATTTTGTTGAGTTTTTGGGGGTTAAGTGGATAGGGGCTTTGGGGATTAGGTGAGGGATTTGGGTTCTAAGGATTAAGGGTTACAGTTAAAGGGATCAAGGGTTAAGGGATTAGGGGTTACAGTTTAAGGGATTAAGGGTCAAGGGCTAATGGATTTGGGGCTTAGGGGTTAGGCAGTTTAATTATTAATTGCTTAGGGATTATATATGGTCAAGGGCTAATGGATTTGGGGCTTAGGGGTTAGGTAGTTTAATTGTTAATTGTTTAGTTAGTAATGAAAGTGGTAAACACTAAATGAAATCCGGTAGCACTTCATAACATGCATATTTTTATTATTTGTCTCATTTTACCTTGGGGGACCATATTTTTCCTTTAGAAGTGTTGTCGTCTCAGGTCAATTTGTACTACTCGGTACTTAGCCAAGATAATGTTGTCCACATTGTTGGACAATTCATTTGGATAGTTGGTTGTCATTAATGTCAACCCTTGGCGAAGTCTGGAAGCCCTAGAGATATGGTTGAGATTGATGGTGAGTTAGTTGTCATTGATGGAGTGGTTGATGTCAGCAAATATGTTGGGTGCATTTGATGAAGTCTACATGAATCCCCAGAGGTGTGGTCATGAGACCCAAAATTGTTTGAGGAATAAGGCCATCAAGGACAAGGTAAATGCAAGTAAGACTATCATGGATGGATAGTACGCGTGTCATGCCATTTCCGGTGATAGGTGGTATGCCACATGGCTCCTTAAGATTGAGGAGATATGGCTTTGTAAATATTGGAAGACCCTAAAGAATAATCTAGAAGCTCCTAGAAGGTCAACAAGAAGTCAATTATTCTAGAAGCCTCTAAGAAGTCTTCAAGAAGTTTCTAGTCAAAGTCGTTGCAAGTGGTTGCAACAAGAAATTAATTGAGGGTAAAGTAGTTGCAACAAGAAATTGGTTAAAGGTAAAGTAGTTGCAACAAGAAGTTATGAGGTTGCTAATTGAGGAAAAGTGGTTATACCAAGCAGTTATGGGTTAGCCCTAAAGTAAGGAAAAGGGGTAAAACAATTGCAAGTTATCCCCAAAGGAAGTCACTTGAAAAGTATATATACAAGTCAAGAGATTCTCATTTGTTGGTGTTGATTATCATTGAATATCTATCTTATGAAGAGTATTTGGCAGGTTTGATGTCGAGTATGAGGCAACGGAAAAAGTGCGGAAGAAGTGTTGTCGAGGGATCGTCACGTGAGGCCTTGCGAGACATATGGCTTAGTCTCGTGAGGATAAGATAGATCTGAAGGAATATTCTAGTGTCAAGTTGTCGAGGACTGAGGTAAAGCTACATGTCTATGTATCAGGATCAGAGGCATAATGCCAGTGACAGAAAGTAAAGGTATGTTTATGTGCTTGTTTGAGATTGTTTGAGATGATGTTATAGAGCATGCTTGAGGCATGGATTGGTGAGTTTTGGCATATGCTCTCTTGAATGTATGGTACTGTTGTAGTGAATGGTTTGAGGAAAATTTGTTGAGGCTGCACATGTTGGTTATATTGGTATAGATTCTTTGGTATTTTGTTGAGGCATATCATGTGTGATATGGCACATATTTGAGGTATATCTTGGCATACTTGGATACATTGTTTGAGGCATGATTGGTACATGTTTGAGAATGCATAACAATGAGTTTATAGCACATGGTTTTATGTGAGGGTTTATGGAATTTGGTTTATGAATGTTGGTGATCTTGGTACATGATTGGTATATGATTGGTACTTGTTTGGTACATGACTAGAGGGGTGTCTTGGTGATGTTGGGAATATGGTTTGAGATATGCACTTGGTGATCTTGGTGATTGATTTATGCGATTAGATATGGTTTGGTTGATGAGTTTGATGTGACAGGTTGATGTGACAGGTTGTTGTGATAGGTTAATGTGATAGGTTGTTGTGACAGGTTAATGTGACAGGTTGATAGTAACATGTTGACAATGACAAGTTGACAGTGGCAGTGATTGTGGTAGTGACAATTTGGTTTACACTTATATTTTAGGGAGGCAAGACGAGGCACAGAAAGGGGGTTGTAGCCTCCTTTCGGTTGGTGCTGGAGAATCAGGGAGTTGGAGCTTCCTTCAGGTTGGAGCCTGTAAACTAGGGAGTTGGAGCCTCCTTCTAATTGTAGCTTGTAAACTAGAGAGTTGTAGCTTCCTTCAGGTTGGAGTATGTAAATAGGCGGTTGGATCCTCCTTCCAGTTGGTATTGATAAATTGGGAAGTTGGTGCTTCCTATGAATGTATTTCTTTTGACATATAAGTACAATATTCCGTGGTTTTCTCCCATTTGGGTTTCCACGTAAATATCTGGTGTACCGTGTATTTGTGGATGATTTTATGCATTGTTGATTTATACTGCTGATGATATATTGAATGCTAATGATAAACCAATGATATACTAATGATAAACTTAATTAATGCATATTGTGGTTAAAAGTAATATAATTTCTCATACTGATTGACCCCCCCCCCCTCTCAGTATTCCAACAATTGGTATTAGAGCGGGTTCCTTCAAAAGACAATTTAACCATTGGAAGGAAGATCATGGAATACACTATGTATGGGGTACCACAGTTTGATGGTCAGAATGGTCAGATATTTGGAATGTGGAGTATCAAGATGAAAACATTTTTACAGGCACATGGATATGATGTTTGGAAATCAATTGTTACAGGATATACCACTACTAAGAAACCAAATACTACAGCTAAGAAGGAATTGAAAAGAAACAAAAAAAATAGAAAAGGATTTCATCTTGGAAGGATTACCTGATTCAATAAAAGAGAAAGTGGGAGAATGTTTATTAGCTAGAGAACTTTGGGATAATCTACATGATCTTTATTTTGAGGAATCTCCCATCATAGAGCTAGAGAGTTCTAAAGAAGATGCAAGATCAGAACAAAAATAAATATGCTCATCACGTCAGCCATATTCAAAAGAAGAAGATTCTGAGGAAGGCATAGTAGATATTGAAGCAAAATTAATCAGTGCTTTAGAAGAATTGATGAAAGAAAGCAAGAAAAAAAATTCATTTGAGGAACAATTAGTCAAGAAGAATTCTCAAGAAAGTTACACAGAAGCCCAACAAGTTATTGTGAAACTAAAAGCTCAGCTAGAAGAAGCCAGAAAGATTGAAGAAACATACAAAAGTCAGATGGAAGAGAAGTAGTGTTTGGAAACCGAAAGAAAGGAAGCAGAGAAGAGAGAGAATATTTTAACATATCATCTTAAGGAAATAAATGACAACTTAAATAAACTTGAAGCATAATTTGGTCAAGAAGAGAGAAGGCTTGAAAAAGAAATCATCTCTTTGAAGATCCAACTTAAAGAAGCAAAGAGAATGAAAGAAGTCATGAAGATTCAGATGATGAAGAAAGAAGAAGAGGTTGAGAAGCTTGAAGAAGAAGTTGTCACATTGAGAGTTAAAATTGTCAAGCTCAACAAGAACGTTGAAAAGAGAGAAACATCCATATCATCATCAATAGTGAATGTTGAAGAGAAACACTCCAGGTTGCTAGAAAAGAAGAATGAAGAAAAGAGTAAGAGTTATGCAGAAGTACTCAAAGGAAGGAATCATGGTCATCCATAATCAAAGAAAAATGATAGAGATACATCTTCAAGAAGGCCCTCCACATTCAAGCCACAAAGAAGCTTCAATCGTGATCATGATCAGCCAAGGCATGAATTCAGAAGGACTAAATCACAAAGAAGATCATTTATTCCCAGGTATGCAAATTTCTTTTATGGTCATTGTTTTTATTGTACTAACTTTGGACATAAAGTTGCAAATTTCAGGGCTTATGGAAGAAATGTTCAAGAAAGAAATGCTTATGTGGCCCCACATAACATTGAATGTTACAAATTCCATAGTTATGGTCACATAGCTTGTGATTGTAGAAGAATGATGGATACTTCTATGAAAGAGAACATCGATATCAGATATAAGAAATTATGGAAAATAAAACAAGAACATGTAAATGAAGAGCAGATGAATGAAGGACACCCATAAGTCATACTCTTAGGATTAACAATAGTACAAGATGAAGAAAAATCTTCAAGGAAAAATGAAGATATTAGATATAGGAAGGTTTGGGGAAGAAATGAAAAGAAATAAGAACAAGTGAATAAAGAACATGTCCCATAGATTACAGGATTTGTAGTAGTGCGAGAAAGAAAAGAAGAGTAGGTAAATAAATAATAGGCCCAAGAGATTGTACTTTCAAGAATTGTAGTGCAAGATCAATCCACAGGCAGAAAGGAAGAAGTAAGAGTTCATAGAGATGATGAGTTTACAGACGAAGAGGAAGATTACTCTGCATCAAAGTGGGTATTTTTCTGAGCCACTTGGCTTGGATACTTCCAGTTAATATGAATATTGAGCAGGGGAGTCATTGCAGTAGTTACTACATATCATAGAACCATCCTTCAAGCAATTTGAAGTGTTTGCAGAGACATATTCAAAGCAATTAGATAGAAAAAGTACATAGTGATAGATGGGTCAACATTTTGGATAGTTGAGTAGCATAGTTATGGACAATTTGCGAAATATGGACAAAGACAGATATTTAGTAGGTACAGAAAATGTGGGTTAGAGAATATGCATATCAGTTATGGACAAAGATGGATACTTATAAGGTACATACAAAATTGGTCAGAGAAGACACACATCACCCCATCTACAATTGGAATCAATGGAATCAGTTGGAATCAGTTGGTCACAAAAAGGCAAGTAGTAAAAGGCACAACAAAACATGGAAAGAGAAACGTTCAACAAAAGTTAGATCATCAGAAGGACAATGCTAAAAAATATGGTCATGACAAATCATTTGAAATCAAGTAATGAATGCTTTTATATATGTCATATATTTACAAGAGGAAGCACCAATGGACAATTAACAAGCATTGTAAGAGAAAAAAGGAAACATGTACATGTAGCCCTACATTGATCTACATGACACCTTGCAGATAAGTCAAGGGAATAGAAATCATCATAGAAAGAGATCAAGAAAGAAAGGAAAGAAGCATGCAGACAGAGGGAGACATACCAACAGGGGGAGTTATCCTTTTTCTCGTGATGTTAAAGGCCTGGAAAAAAAGAAGAAGAACATATGCAAGAAGATAGGGGGAGCATCCCCAAGGAGAGAGACCCTTTGCCATTGATTTCAAAAGGGGAGAGTGAGAAACATTGATGAGGAGCAATGGTCACAAAGGGAGAATGAGTGTTTGAGAATTAGTGTTTCCATCAATGTTGGTGTTGCCGTCAATGCCAAAGGGGGAGATTGTTGGAAAATTGGTTTGGACAATTGGTTTTCATTGATGTCAACCCTTGGAGAAGTCCAGAATCCCTAGAGATATGGTTGAGATTGATGGTGAGTTAGTTGTTATTGATGGAGTGGTTGATGTCAACAGATTTGTTGGGTGCATTTGATGAAGTCTACATGAAGCCCCGGAGGTGTGGTCATGAGACCCAAAGTTGTTTGAGGATTAAGGCTATGAAGGACAAGGTAAATGCAAGTAAGACTATCATAGATGGATAATACATGTCATGTTGTTTCCGGTGATAGGTGGTATGCCATGTGGCTCCTTACAGTTGAGGAGGTATGGCTTTGTAAAGATTGGATGACCCACAAGAATAATCTAAAAACTTCTAGAAGGTCAACAAGAAGTCAATTATTCTAGAAGCCTCTAGAAAGTATTCAAGAAGTTGCTAGTCAAACTGGTTGCAAGAAGAAATTAATTGAGGGTAAAGTAGTTAAAACAAGAAATTGGTTAAGGGTAAAGTAGTTGCAACAAGAAGTTATGAGGTTGCTAATTAAGGAAAAGTGGTTATACCAAGCAGTTGTGGGTTATCTCTAAAGTAAGGAAAAGGGGTAAAACAATTGCAAGTTATCCCCAAAGGAAGTCACTTGAAAAGTATATATACAAGTCAAGAGACTCCCATTTGTTGGTGTTGATTATCATTGAATATCTATCTTATGAAGAGTATTTGGCAGGTTTGAGGTTGAGTCTGAGGCAGAGGAGAAAGTGCTAAAGAAGTGCAAGAGTTTCGGAGCTGTAGAGAACGAGGGTTTATGAGAAACCATAGTTTAGCTGATCCCCACAGGCCAGACTACTGGTGTCCCACGAGGCACCCCTGTGGGTTGTCGAGGGCTTGTCACGTGAGACAAAAGGCTTAGTCCCACGAGGATAAGACAGATCTGAAGTAATATTCTAGTGTCAGGTTGTTGAGGACTGAGGTAAAGCTACATGTCTGTGTATCAGGATCAGAGGCACAAAGTCAGTGTCATAAAGTAAAGGTATGTTTATGTGCTTGTTTGAGATTGTTTGAGATGATGTTGTAGAGCATGCTTGAGACATGGCTTGGTGAGTTTTGGTATATGCTCTCTTGAATGTATGGTTCTACTGTAGTGAATGGTTTGAGGCAGATCTATTGAGGCTCATTGCTGATGCACATGTTGGTTATATTGGTATACATTCTTTGGTATTTGTTTTAGGCATATCATGTGTGATATGACACGTATTTGAGGTATATCTTGGCATACTTGGATACATTGTTTGAGGCATGATTGGTACATGTTTGAGACTGCATAACAATGAGGTTATGGCACATGGTTTCATGTGAGGGTTTATGGCATTTGGTTTATGAATGTTGGTGATCTTGGTACATGATTGGTATATGATTGGTACTTGTTTGGTACACGACTAGAGGGATGTCTTGGTGATGTTGGGCATATGGTTTTAGATATGCACTTGGTGATCTTGGTAATTGATCTATGTGATTAGATATGGTTTGGTTGATGTGACACGTTGATGTGATAGGTTGTTGTGATAGGTTAATGTGATAGGTTGTTGTGACAAGTTAACGTGACAGGTTAATAGTGACAGGTTGATAGTGACAGATTGACAATGAAAGGTTGGCAGTGGCAGTGATTGTGGTAGTGACAATTTGGTCTACACTTATATTTAGCGACAAGATGGGGTAAGGAAATTGGATTGTGGCCTCCTTCCGGTTGGTGCTGAAGAATTAGGGAGTTGGAGCTTCCTTCAGGTTAGATCCTGTAAACTAGGGGGTTGCATCCTCCTTCCAGTTGTAGTTGATAAATCAGGGAGTTGTAGCTTCCTTTAGGTTGGATTATGTAAATAGGGGGTTGGATCCTCCTTCCAGTTGGTGCCAGAGAATTGGGAAGTTGGTGCTTCTTATGAATGTATTTCTTATGACATATAAGAAAAAATCCTGTGTTTTTCTCCCATTTGGGTTTCCACGTAAATATTTGGTGTACTGTGTATCTGTGGATGATCTTATGCATTGTTGATTTATACCATTGATGATATATTGAATGCTAATGATAAACCAATGATATACTGCTAATAAAGTTAAAGAATGCATATTGTGGTTAAAAGTGATATAATTGCTTATAATGATTCACCTCCCCTCCCTCATTTCATTCCACCCATATAAAAAATCTATCCCGATCATGTATGAATTCTCAAAGGTTAAAGGAAAGGTCTAAATAATAAAAATCCAGAATTAATAAAGCCAAAATAGCTAGAGGTAAAGAGCATTAAAGTCAAAATAAAAAAAATTAAAGCTTGAGCAATGCCACCTTACTATGAGGCCAATGCCCCTATTCCCTAGCTTCTCTATGAATATCTAAAGAAAAAGGGACTTGTTCGACAAATTGAACACATAAAGAAAAAGGCATGAAGGGTAAGTAAGAAAACAATGTCGATGATAGGTAACTCAATGCTAGAGCTCCCTCTTGAAGGATATCATATAAAAAATCCTAGCTCATGAAAGCTAGATGAACAAGTAAAAATACCTATGCATATAAATGAATTTGAGGGTCATCGCATGAAGTATTTCTCTTCCCTTTTCCATAATTATTCATCTTTTTACCTATATTTCACCTATGTACTTGGGAAATATTTGTTGTCCTAGGACTTGGTACATGTATAAGGGTTAATGTTGTTCCCTTTGGTAGAACTTAGGAAAATATTAAAACTAACCCTTATTTGTTATGTTTTTTTAAGAGAGATCACCAGGTGTTATCATCTAATGGATTTCTAAGAAGCTAGACCCATCACTTCAATTGGGTACCTTGCATTGGAATATGTGTACCATGCCTTGAGATCTATGACACTACATTGGGTTCTGTGATGCCACATTAGGATGTGTAATCATATTTGATCATATCTACATAAATTGGGATCCATGTACTACATTGGAATATGATTCATTGCATAGGGATCCATGACAATGCATTGGGCTATGAGAGGGATGCCACATCATCACACAAGCCACATGGAGCACTCAATTTAATTCACCTTGCTCATTTGGATGTTGTACTTGCACTCATGCATTACTATTCCCTCCATGGACCACACATGGGAGCTTATTTATGCATTTGAGGATTCCTAGGAGGTGGTCACAAGATGTTGGGAAAGGTATAATTGTGCATATTTGATCATTAAGAATTTGTTGTTCAAATGGTGTGAAATATCATTTCTGGTACATTTTTATTTGTTGTCCCATTGCACATTCTAGATTGCAAAAGTGAATGATCTATGGCATATGTTTCCTTACACTACACAATTGCCTCGAGATCACTCTCTTTCATTGATTAGATAAGTGCAACTATGCTACACATAACTACACTAGTTAGCTATTGATATATAGTTTTAATGCTCTCATTGGATGAATATCATCTTGCTGTCCCAATGGTATAAATAAAAGAAATATTTCATTGTCTAAGTTCAATGGCACTTGCTCATTGGATGTTCGTACTTAACACATAATCTTCCCTCTTTCATTTGTCAAATTTAACATTTAATTTGTGGATGTGTATGGATGATGATGAATGACACATGGTGAAATGGTAGTGTTGATGCTTGAATCCATTAAGACCGGAATGACAACCTCACGAGGATGTAAATCCCCCTGTGTTTTTATAGAGGTGGTCCTCCTCTTTACTTTAATATTTTCTTGGGACGCTAGATATTCAGAATATGGGACTTGACAGAAGTTTGTCGTGGTAATCAAATAAATATAAATATTGCAAGAAATAAAAATGGAAAATGTTTTGTTTTCTACTTTTGAGAAAGTTCCTGAGAAAGGACCAAGAACCATGCACTTTCACACATTTAAAGCAAATAAGCAAAATTTCCTCACATCCATAATAGTTTAAATTAAAGATTTCTGATCACATAAAAATAAAAAAGAAGATGATCCACGTGCATAAGAGAACTTTAACAGAGTGGACACATGGGAAGCTCAGATAGATATAATGATAGATCAATCTCAAATACTTTATACTCAAAACTCAGAGTTACAAAACTCAGTCGAAACTGATCCCGAAATAGCTCTCTTGAAATTTCTAAAAAATATATAGTCTGTTACATATTCTTTGAAATTTAAAATGCGTTTGTCTTAAAGACTAGGATTGGGGCTCCCACGGACTGTAAAACAAATATACACAAGAATTAAGCTTGTAGAAGGAAGATGATGGGTGGTGAAAGAACAACAAGACCTAGAAAGAAGAAAAGAGAAGTTATCAGACTTCAATTAAACCTTTCTATTCAAAGAAGCAGAGTAACTGGATGAAGGAATTGATAAAGAAAGAAAGATGTGATCAACATAAAATTACTATGAGGGTCTCTCATGTTGTTAAGAACCAAACATCAATATAGCATATAAAAACCTCAGGAAAAGTACTCAACGCCTTGAAAAAGAGATAATTTCAGATAATAAGCCTCTTCGAGGGGGCAACCTCCTTTTACCCGACTTAAATGTTCAAGTACAAGATGA
>ML793790.1:329409-349599 GCA_009831015.1 Picea engelmannii
ATAATTACAAATAATGGCCTAAAGCCGACATAAATAAAATAACATTACTAATCTAAATTACAACTAATGGCCTAAAGCCGACATAAATAAAATAGCATTACTAATCTAATATGCCCCAATTAAGGGGTAATGAGCCAATATTACAGCTTAACACGTGTCTTTACTTGCTTACTGATGTCCTTTTATTGTCTTCATTAACGATTACAGGAACTGTCTCAACTGTTTCTTTCCCCTCATTGGTAAATTTGTTGATTGCTTTCTTGAACCATTATTCAATATAATTCTTCATTGGTGCGCGTTTATCTCATGCCAGATTTTGATGTTGAACAACTCCCCCTCCAAGTCTCTCAAATCAAGGGAAATATCATGTAATTCTTCCTCAATGTCCTGATTCTTCATGGAGTAGCCCAATAGCCAATTGTCTATGTCATCCTCATCATATTAAAGTATACCATAGAAATTTTCTACTGACAACCCTTTAAAAATATCAACTTGTTCGTCAAACTATTGCTTTGTTAAGAACATTGAGTTGAGAATTAGTTTGGGGTCTTGTACTTCGTTAGTACCTCTGACTAGGTCTATTTCCGCGAGTCTCTTGAATAGTTCTTCCCTCTTTGATATATCTTGGTTGCATGCTTGAACAACAATATTCAATTTTTTTTATCTTTTCTTTCCAGCATGCATTCAACTGTTTTATCCGACTTGGGGAGGGAAGATCCTCCTCTCTTCTCCATAGTTTTTTCATGTTAGAAAATTTGTTTCCAAAAGGAAGTACAACATCAAGGTAAAAACCTTTTTTGTTTTTCAGGTCAACTTGCAAATACTCATGGAAGGCATGTTCCCTCGAACCAAAATAAACAATGTTTTTGGAAACTTCCCATGCCTTTGTGATCAATGCCATTCTTTTCTTAATATTTCTTTCTACATAGCTCCTCGATTATGTAAGTAGGATTGAAGATCCTTTCAATTTAGCAATGAGTGTGGTGGGTCTGACTATTGTCAAAGGACTGGCAAGAAGTGGAGGAGAAATTAAGGCGCCTTCTAGTTCCTTGATCCTTTCTTTCAACTTCATGTTTTCCACTTCAAGACCACCAATGGAGTCATCCAGAGCATCCCTAGTTGCTCTGTGAATTTTAGAAATCTGGGAAGGCTGCATATCTCTTAGGTCAACCTATGAACAAGATTTTCCTTTCTTATTCTTCATATCACCTTTTTCAATAATCAATTTCTTGGATTCCTTGTCAAAGACAATGCTCTGAAAAACAAATGACTCTTCTCCATTGAAGGTCTCATTCTCAATGATTTCCAATGATGAATTCTGATGGGCCATATTTCTCGGCTGATCAATGGTGGCAAACATGTTCTCGATGCCTGCCTCGAGCTCCATGTCTTTAAGATAGAAGATTTTGATGTCATGTTCTATGCGATGATCTTCTTCCTCTTGCACAACATTCTTCCTCTTCTTTCTTAGAGGAAGCTTGTGCGAGCTCTTGATTTTTCCCAGAGGGGGATTCTTTTCTCCTCCGCCACTGGAACTACTGTTGGTAACTTTCCTGGTTGGGTGGGCCGTTAGAGTATTGCTCCAAGATGTGGTAGTTTTAGGAGTAACAGTTTGGGACTGGACACTCTTCTCGCTAGGACCCTTTCCTTTATGCTTGTAAAACTCATTAGTACTAAGTATTGTTTCCAAGTCACCAACATTGTGAGAAAGAGCACCTAAGTTGTTATCTTCTTCTTCACTTAGAAAAATATGAATAAATGAATTGTTGAATCCTACTGCCAGCATATGTTCCACAAAAATTCTGTTAGGGTCAAACCCCTTTATCTTTTCATCATATTTTAGATTCACATTGTGGAAGTGGTTCACAAACTCATCGATTTTGTTTATATTCCTGAATATAAAGTCTCCAATTTTCCAAGGCAAGGGTATGGATTGATTTTTTCGTTTCTCATGAAAAAAGTGCAGCCATAAATTATACTTTCTTGCCACTTCCATGATAAACATTTTATCAGATACATGGTAAGGAAGAAAACATGGATTTTCCTTGGAACCAAAAATCCTGATAACATTGTGATTTTCCATCTGCTCCAACGTCCCCTTTTTATCCAAGAATTTATTTGGTTGGTCGTATATTCTGGGGGTATATTTACCAAACAATAGTCCTTTGAAAAATGAAACAAAATCATTGTAAACTTCATAAAAATGCAAAGAATCCTTGTGTCTCCACAATGCTTGGTACCATAAGGTAACTGAATCAATTTCACAGTTCACCCTCTTACAGATAGACAATTTTGGAGATTGACAAAAATATGCTATCACAAACACCAAATACGAAGCCATGAAGAATTTCTTGTCTTTTTTGTACTGTGACAATTGGGAGGAGATTTCAATGGAAATCAGTTTTCCCCAATTGAAAATAGCTTGATCTTTAAATGTAAAATATAAAATATAAAGAATCATTTAGGAAATGGTGGCGGTGCTTTCTTGGCCTACTAGCTTGGTAAACAACCAAGCAATTTCCTGAAAGGGATTTTTAAACGAGTCGACCTGAATCCTGGTAACGTCTTCTGGGACAACCATGAGATTCACCAAGAACTCATGCAAGAGGTCTAGGCCATTGTCATGCCTTTTCAAAAAATCCCTACAATCCTCTCCTTTGAAAGTAAGTGTTGGTTTAGGGAGCTTCAACATCTTATGAAATATTTGCTGTGAAAGAGAGATGGGGGAACAATCCTCGAGTCGTATCATTCGCTGACTCGGCACATATTTCTCAATGCACCATGCAACCAGTTCCTTGCAGTCGAAAATCTCAGAAACACACCCTGCATGAGCAATTTCGGATGTCCAAATCACTTCTTTTTTAGCAGAAGGAGATGAATAATAAGAATACGCTCTGGATCACTGAAAGTTATGGTCTTCTATGCCCCAAAATATTTAAAGTATCACTGCAGAAATGTTGTCGAGATGCTGCTGCCATAGGTTGACGAGAATGTTCTTTTAACCAGATAATACTTGAAATGAACTCTTGAGAGAGATACAATAATATAATCTTTGGAAAATCATGCTTTAATGTGGTTTAATGGGAAATCTTCTCGAGCCCTTCGCTTATTAATGAATATCTTTACGGAACCCTCATGATAAATTATTAGCATTAAACCATACTTAAATGCGTATTGGGAAAAGCACAAAGATGGTGGGGACGGATCAAAGCAATTTGAATTTGGGAACTTTTGTGAACCCACCAACCCGGGAACCTGCGGTTGCAAACGATCGGAAATAGGCTAAGTGTTGCACTGTGGTTGGTCAAACTCAATACATGAGAAATGAGACACTTAGGAGCTCGGTACCCGTGACAAGTCTGGCGGTCATAATGTAGATCATGTGTCTTTGGGTACAAAATGGATATCACAAAATTTGGCATATGAAAGCTTGAACCCATGAACCCACATTTGCAAAATGGTTAAGTACATAATAACATGGTGGTCGGTCAGACTCCAACCCGCGAACCCACCGATTTTGAGAAATGACTAAGTATAGTAACTAGAAAGGGAAAAGAGAAGGGAGAAAAGAAAAGGGGAATGAGGGTAGGTATATAATAGGGAAAATAAATGGAAAAAAAGAAGTTGGGAAAATAGAAAGGGGAGGGAAATTTCAGAAGCTGGAATTTATGTCAAGAACTGGCTCCAACTGTGGGATGATAACCCCTGTGGGTTGTCAAGAATCCAAAATATTTATGACCAAGTGCTTCCGTCCAATGGGCTATGGAGTCAAAGGTAATAATATACAAACTAAAAAATAAATTTATGTTCAAGGAAAATGAGAAAGTTTTAAGTGAAGAAACCTTTCAAATGTTTCTTGTTGATAGGCATCATTAATCTTTTATCCTTCATGTCTTGGAGAATATAGGAATTAAAACCCAGGATATTTTCGACAATGTATGGTCCAATCCAAAGCGCCTCGAATTTGGTGTGCATTGATGGTTTCTCCTTGGCTTTGTTCCAGAGTAACACCAATTCTCCCTTCTAAAAATTATTTACAGTTGCACTTTGTTAAAAATATATTTTGATAATTTGCTGTCTCTAATAGGTTCTATTCAGGGCCTTACTTCGTTCTTCCTATAATTTCAACAATTGGTTGATTCTCCTTTGGATAGGTGAACTATCTTCTACATTTTCTGTATTAACCACAAAAGTCAAGGCATTGCATTTGAGGCTAATTGACATTTTCACTTCTTTCTCATAAACCAATGTATATAGGGACATCCCAGTGCTGTCCTTTGGAGTTGTTCTTCTTGCCCACAATGCATCAGTCAGCTTCAAATGACAATTCCTTTGGTTCTTGTCAATAGTTTTCTTCAATATCTGAATGAGTGTCTTATTTGTGGATTCTGTAAGACCATTCTCTTGTGGATAATAATTTGATTATCGACCCATAATAATTCCATATTCTCCATAGAATTATGTAAACTTTGAAATAATGAAAATCGAACCATTATCAGTGATAAATTTATCTGGGACACCGAATCTTGAAAAATATTATCTTTGAGGAACTTAATTAACTCTTCAGAATCAAACTTTTTTAATGCCACTGACTCTGGCCACTTTGTAAAATAATCTATAGTAGTTAGAATATACATGTGTCCTTTGCTTGAATTTGGATTTATTGGCCCGACGACATCAAGTCTCCATTGAGACAATGTTTGTTCTACAATTATGGGTTGTAATGGCATCGCAAATCTCTTCATTTCCCCTGAAAACTACTGGCATGATACACACTTCCTTATTGTGGCATATGAGTCTATGAAAATTGATGGCCAATAAAATCCAACTCTTATTATCTTATGGGCGATGGCAGTAGGTGCAAAATTTCCACCACATATTCCTTCATGGAATTCTCTCATTAGTTCTTGGGTTTGTTTTCCTCAACACATCTTAGTACTATGTCATCATAGTTTCTTCTAAACAATATATCAACAATCAACACATATTGATTTGCCTTCATCTTCAATGTTTTTCACTCTTTAGGGTTCATGGTGACTGGAAACTGTCCAGACCTTAAATAGAATACAATGTCTCCGTACATTCTGAATTAACCAATGGTTCTCCTACTAAAATTGAAATCATTCCATCCACAAAATCACTATTTGCGATGATCTTACATAAACCTTGTCCTTTAACAACCTTTAAAGGTTTAAATTCAATATCATATTCATGGATCTTTTCCAGCTAGTTAGCCCATTTTCCTTCTCTTAATTATTGATTCAAAATCATCTTCACTGGTGATGATGGAACACAAGCAATGACATGGGAATTTAATATGTACGTATGAAAGTGCGCCACTGCTTTCACAAGAGCAAGGGCTTGCTTTTCCAACTTTGAATACCTTAATTCATAATCATGAAGGGTTTTTCTCATGAAACTGACTGGGAGTTCTTCACCCTTGGTATTCCTCTGAGTAAGAACATATGCAATAACTATTTCTGTAGCGAACAAATAGATGATGAAATCCCTTTGAAAATCTATACTAATGAGGACTAGAGCTGTGGTGATTTCTCTTTTGATATTATTGAAATCTTCTTGAGTATCTGCTGTCCATTCAAACCTCTGCTCCTTTTTCAATAATAAATTGATCTGCTTCACAATACTTGCATAGTCAGAAACAAACCTTCGCACAAAATTGATCTTTCCGAAAAATGATTGAACTCCTTTATTAGATGACTGGGGGTTAAGTTCATTTATTTCTTTAACTCTTTCTGGATCTACATAAATCCCTTCCTTGCACACAATATGACCCAATAGTTTTCCTTGAGTTACAACGAATAAGCAATTCTTTGGATTTAGAGAGACACCATATAATCTACATCTGTCAAATTTTTTTCTCAAGTGATGGATATGATCACCCCTTGTTTTTGAATGCACTGTCAAGTCATCTTGATAGTCTGCCATGGATTTTCCTATCAACCCACTAAATGCATGATCCATGGCCCTATGGAATGTGGCTCCAACATTCTTCAAACTAAAGGGAATTCTAGCATATGCATATGTCTCCCAAGGTGTTATGAATGCTGTCTTTTCTTTGTATTCTTCAGCAACTAGGACTTGATTATATCCAGAAAAACCATCCAACATGGACATGCAGGATGATCCCATGACTTTCTGGAGAAGAAACTCCATGTTAGGTAAATGATAGTTATCTTTTATGCTTTCTTTGTTAAGATCCCTGAAATCTACACACATCTAGATTTCCCCGATATTCTTTCTTACTATAACATGATTCGAAGGCCAGTTGGAATGTCTAATGGGATATATTGTTCTGGCCTTCTTTAAATTCTCCAATTCAATCTTTACCAGAGGTTTCAATTTGGGGTTCATCATCCTTATTTTTTGCTTGACATGCTTTTCTTCTTCTCTCAAAGGAATGATGTGTTGGAATATCGTTTTATCATAAGCTTTCAAATCATCATAAGTCCATGCGAACACATCAAGATATTCTTTAAACAATGCAACATATTGATCAACTTCTTCAATTGTAGAATCAACTCCCAAGTTGACATATTTTGGGGAACTGTCAGTTCCAATATTAACTTTCATTGTTTCTTGCACCTTTCGAAGTGAAACTTCTTCCAGGAGATTCTTAGCATGATCATATTTCATAAAAAGAGACTCAGATTGAATGCAATCTTTCGGGACATATGATTTTCTTCATCATCATCATTGTTCAACAAATTGTTTTCCAATTGTTCATCATTCTCAAACACTTGCCAATATTCCATGTTATCGGGTACAAAGGGTCAGAATACTCTTTCTACTTGAAAAGATGTTTTGCTTTGTACATCATTTGGGTTTGACAAAGAGGCCACCAAGGCCAATGAATCTTCCTTCTGGTTCTTGTCCCTTGGAATGAAGGAAATGTTGAAAGAACTAAAAGATTCCATCAATTCGTTAACTCTCTTGAAATATAACTTGAGTCTTTCCTTCTTGATTTTATACTTTTGGGTGACCTCATTAATCACCAACTTGGAGTTTCCAGTCACAATTATATGTTCTATCTTCATTTCTTGTGAAAGAATCATCCCTTGAATCAAAGCTTCATATTTTACCTCATTATTAGTTCATGCAAATTCAAGTCTGATAACATGTGGATGCATAATCGTTTCTGGACTTATAAGGACAATTCCAATTCCACTCCTAGATCTTGAACAGGCTCCATCGAATAACATCCTCCAATAACCTTCAAACAAATACTCTTTATTCTCCGTGTCTTGATTTTTCTCTAGGATTTCACTATGTTCCATGTCTAGGATGACATAAATTCCAATCCTAGCATCTATATAATCTTCCATTAACTCATTATATTTCTTTTTTAAAGAGAAGGGTTTCCTGGGTTCATAGGGCACGTTAATCATTGCTCCTTCTTTGCCTGAAAGCATCATGCAACTTCCATAGTTCATTATATATCCCCCGATCATGGATGAAAAATCTCTTCCCAACAAAACTCCATATGCCGGAGGAAGGTCTACCACAATAATATTGAAAATTTTATAATATGGGGGGGCACCGTGATCCAAGCATAAAAGTCCTTGATTTCTCCATAAGCTGGCACTTTTCTAGAATCAATTGCATATATACTTTCACCAGTCTCGTAATATTTGGTACAACTCATGCCCAATGCCTCCATGACTGCCAGTGGCATGATATTATTGGTCATGCCAGTGTTAACTAAACAATTATGAAGTGAAAGATAATGGTTTTCAATTGAAATGTAAAAGGGAGGATTTTACCTCTCATCTTGGCAGTTGACTGGTTCTGGCTTTGTTTCGAACTAGTAACAACAACTTCTGCTTTTTCAAATGGATCATCCAACAATCTCAAGATGTTTTCTCTTTGTTGGGGAATCTTCACTACTTCTGTAAAAGGCAGAGCTATCCTTAATTTTCTTAAGTCCTCTACAACATTGTATGTCATCTAACTGGAGTTTGACATCAGGTGTTGCTTCTTATTTCCAACGCTATCCGTCACTTTCTCATTTGCTCTTTTCTCCTTCATTTTTTTCTTTATCTTTTTGGTTTTCTTTTTCAGAGTCATTCTTATTCTTGGATATATTTACAAAGCCTCTTTTATGGGCGACGTTTTCTTGCGAGTTAGGGTCGTTGTCACATTATTCAAATATATACATGGATGTCTCTCATCCATCCATCTGCACAGTTTCCAAACTTTCATCAGGTGAATAATAGTTCTCTTGCTCAACCATTTGCTCATCCTATACATCATCCAGAACAACTACATTAGGAGTAGGTTGCTTGGGAATCCTTGGTCTTTGTAGATTATCCGTGTTTTCAAACCTCACTCTGTTTTCTTGGGGAGGGTTCCTTCTTTTCTTTGGGACCGACATTCTCGAATTTGCCACATAATTACCCCCCCTTCTTAGTCTGGTTATATCGTTCTGCATTTGCTTGATAGTTCTATTCATTTGTGCAATTTCAATTCTTTGCTTAGTGTCTTGTGCCGCCACAGGGTCTACCTTCACATCTGGTATGGTTCCCTTGAAAAATCCTCCTCCAATTATTTGATTTTGAGCCGGTTGTGGCTTGAATTCTTCATTCTTTCTTGAAATGGAGGCTCCTTGATTATCAATACTTAATCCTCCCATATGCCTTTGTACTTTTCCCAGTATAATGTCGAGGTCGACACCCATTTCAATCATAATTTCTTCCATCTCAGTGACTTTAGTCATTGCCTCCTCCAAGGTATCCATTTGGGATGTTCTGATAGCATATTTCACATTTGGGGGCATTGCATTCTTATAACAACTGAGTATGACTGGGTCATTCGTTCTTTTATCTTTTGGAATATTACTCAAGGTTTTATTGAACCTTAGATTAAAGTCTCGTATTCTTTCATTCTTCCTCAAACCAATATGGGTGAAATCGGTGAGAAGGGTATGATAAGCAATTGGAGGGGCGAACATAGTCAGGAACATGGCTTCGAGGTCGTTAAATGAATGAATTGATCTACTGGGTAATTTCGTATACCATTAATATGACCTTCCTGATAAGGTTTGCATAAATAATCTCACCATGACATCGTCATACTCAACACGGTGAAAATCACAAACATCAAGAAATAAGTGAATGTGTCTCTTTGCATTGATTGTTCCGTCTCTAGAAAATTCTTTCAAGGTACCCTTAGGGAGAACAGGGAGATCATGTTGCTCACCTGGAAGATTCAAAGGGGAACATCTTATTATTCTTTGATTTTCAAACCTTAGGTTTTCTTGATTTCTTGCATCATATCTTCCACCTCCTTCTCTCTCCTCATGCAGATCTTCTCGTGGTTGTTCATTTCTTTCTGCCATATCCATAGAAATTCCAGGGATATGATTTTCACTTCTCAAAATAAAAAGTTGCATGCTTTTACTTCTGGTAATGGGTCCTTTCTATTCGTCCAACTTCAATATCGACCTTGTTCTTGTGTTTCTCTAGATAGCCTTTGGTTTCTTTGGTATTGTCACTCGTCTCTCCTTTGTCTCCGAAGGATTTCTCTTTCTTCTTCTTAGAATAATATTTTCCAGGACCTTTCTAATTCTTCATGGGTCTCAACTGTCGTTATTACCAGATTGTATAGTTGATGTAATATGATTCATTGATTGTTCAATCCAATTTCCAAGTGGGGTTGATCAACCTGGGGCAAAGTCATATATTTTTCAAAAATGCTAGACCAGGTTCCAAATTTCAGTTCATTCCCCAGTATGGTCACCAAAAATGTTGATTCTTGAATCCGTTAAGACCAAAACGACAACCTCACGAGGATGTAAATCCCTCAGCATTTTTATAGAGGTGGTACTCCTCTTTACTTTAATATTTTCTTGGGACTCTAGATATTCATAATATGGAACTTGACAAAAGTCTGTCGTGGTAATCAAAGAAATATAAAGATTGCAAGAAAGATAAACGAAAACTGTTTTGTTTTCTATTTTTGAGAAAGTTCCTGAGAAAGGACCAGGAACCACACACTTTCACACATTTAAAGAAAATAAGCAAAAATTCCTCACATCCATCATAGTTTAAATTAAATATTTCTGATCACATAAAAATAAAAAAGAAGATGATCTGCATGCATAAGAGAACTTTAACAGAGTGGACACATGGGAAAATCAAATAAATATAATGATAGATCAATGTCAAAATACTTTATACTCAAAACTCAGAGTTACAAAGCATAGTCGAAACTAATCCCGAAATAGCTCTCTTGAAATTTCTAAAAAATATATAGTCTGTTACATATTCTTTGAAATTTAAAATGCGTTTGTCTTAAAGACTGGGATTGGGTCTCCCGCGGACAAATAAAAAAAATATACACAAGAATTAAGCTTGTAGAAGGAAGATGATGGGTGGTAAAAGAACAACAAGACCTGGAAATAAGAAAAGAGAAGTTATCAAACTTCGGTTAAAAATTTCTATTCAAAGAAGCGGAGTAACTGGATGAAGGAATTGATAAAGAAAGAAAGATGTGATCAACATAAACTTACTATGATGGTCTCTCGTGTCTTTACTTTCTTGATGGTGTCCTTTTATTGTCTTCATTAACGGTTACAGGAACCGTCTCAACTGTTTCTTTCCCCTCATTGGTCAATTTCTCGATTGCTTTCTTGAACCATTCTTCAATATAATTATTCATTGGTGCCACGCTTATCTAATGCTAGATTTTGATGTTGAACAACTTGCCCTCCAAGTCTCTCAAATCAAGGGAAATACCATGTAATGCTTCCTCAATATTCTGATTCTTCATGGAGTAGTCCACTAGCCAATTGTTTATGTCATCCTCATCATATTCAAGTATACCATATAACTTTTCTACTGACAACCCTTTAAAAATATCAACTTGTTCGTCAAACTGTTTCTTTGTTAGGAACATTGAGTTGAGAATTAGTTTGGGGTCTTGTACTTCATTAGTACCTACGGCTAGGTCTATTTCTGTGAGTCTCTTGAATAGTTCTTCCCTCTTTGATATAGCTTGGCTGCATGCTTGAACAATATTATTCAATTTTTTTATCTTTTCTTTCCAATATGCATTTAACTGTTTTATCCGACTTGGGGAGGACATATCCTCCTCTCTTCTGCTTATTTCTGTCATGTTAGAAACTTTTTTCCAAAATGAAATACAACATCAAGGTAAAAACCTTCTTCGTTTTTCAGGTCAGCTTGCAAATACTCATGGAAGGCATACGCCCTCGAGCAAAAAGAAAGAATGTTTTTGGAAACTTCCCATGCCTCTGTGATCAATGCCATTCTTTTCTTAATATTTCTTTCTACATATCTCCTGGTTGATGTAAGTAGGCTTGAAGATCCTTTCAATTTAGAAACAGGTGTGGTGGGTCTGACTATTGTCAAAGGACTAGAAAGAAGTGGAAGAGGCATTAAGGCGTCTTCTAGTTCCTTGATCCTTTCTTTCAACTTTGTGTTTTCCACTTCAAGATCACCAATGGAGTCATCCAAAGCATCTCTGATTGTTCTGTGAATTTTAGAAATCTTGGAGGGCCGCATATCTCTTAGGTCAACCTCTGAACGAAATTTTCCTTTCTTATTCTTCACATCACCTTTTTCAATAATCAATTTCTTGGATTCCCTGTCAAAGACAATGCTCTGAAAAGAAAATGACTCTTCTTCATTGAAGGTCTCATTCTCAATGATTTCCAATGATGAATTCTGATGGGCTGTATTTCCCAATTGATCAATGGTGGGAAACATTTTCTCGATGTCCGCCTCGAGCTCCATGTCTTCAAGAGAGAAGATTTTGATGTCATGTTCTATGCGATAGTCTAATTCCTCTTGCACAACATTCTTCCTCTTCTTTCTCAGAGGAAGCTTGTGCGAGCTCTCAATTTTTCCCAGAGGGGGATTCTTTTCTCCTCTGTCGTTGGAACTACTCTTGGTAACTTTCCTGGTTGGGTGGGTGTTATGACCCAAGGGGGGGCATATATGGGCCTAAATGTACATGTAATGTGTAAATACATATGTAATAGGGTCAGCCTAGTGATAAAGGGGCCTCATGTGCAAGTGTGAATAGCTATATATAAGAGATCGTGTATTCATTATTGAGAGGTGAATTGTGAAGTATGAAATGTATTTGGTTATTTGGGGGGCATTCCCCTGTTATTTAAGGAGTTATTGTGTAAATATCTATATTGGAGTTGTGCTCCACATTGAAATTTTGTACATGGTGTGTACTTCTGTTATTTTATTATATTTTGAGCATTTTGGATCATAACATTTTGTATCAAAGGTCAAGGTCTTGGGGTTTCATTGCTACATCTGAGACACCTTGTATTTTTCACTATAAATATTTTTTTACGACGTTTCAGAAGGAACCCCTTGGAGGATATTTAGTAGACGGATCAAGGTATGCAGGGTTCAAATTTCAACTCCTGAGGATTTATACTTTTGGAGATATAGTCTGTGTAATATAGGGCTATGGAATCATTCTAAATTTAGTCATCACAAAAGTTTCACTATAAATATTGTTATGTAGCATTTCAGACCCTAAAATACGAAGGTTATTCATAGAAACTGCCCAGGTATCTGTGATAAAAATTTCTGCTTCTGGGTCATCTTACATTTGTAGATACACCTTGTGGAAGATATGGTATTAGACTAGTCCTATTGACTAGTCTCAAGCACGTGTTCCAGGTAAAACAATCATAAATTCTTCCTAGAGTATCCAAATTGAGTGGGACTAGTTGAATTGGATAGGGGACAACCTGTAGTATTTATGGTACAATTTGTAGAATTTTATATCAATTATTTTGTGCAGGGAAATCTATACAACTGAGATCTCCTGGAAATACAAAAAATCAGCAAGGTGTGGGGAAGTTACCATAACTTCCACTTGGCACATCCAATTTTGGTCATACCTGTGGCATTGCAGATACGAGATTTCAGAGCACTATTGGTCGCAATTTCAGACTAAGAAGAGCCGAAATTAAAGAGATACATCAGAAGTAAGGTCGGCCAGGAGGACATTCTCCAAATCAGGGTTTCAAAGGTATGTTCACTTAAAACTATCATAACTTTTGATTGGAATGTCCAATTGAGATAATTAAAAATCCATTGGAAAGATAAAACATAGAAGAGCATATTGGAACAAGTATTATAACTATTTGAGACATTTATCCTTAATATACAGAGGTTAGAAGTCAAGGATTGGGGTTAGACCTCAATTAAGAATCAATGGAATTACCTAAATTTACATGAGATGAAGATACAGATGAAATCAATCATATGGAATGGTTGAGGTTGGTAAAAGAATATAATATGAATCCTAGCAAAGAAAGAGATTATTTTTTTGATGAAGCTTGGAAGTGGTGGATGAGTGCTGATCAAAATACTAGATGACACTGCACATGGCAAGAATTTGAAAAACTCTTCTCAGATAAATGGATTATGGATACAAAAATGGAGGAAATGTGTAGAATTCAAGATGAATTAAAAGGAGAAAAGAAAGAGATTAAGAATAAGGGTGAGGATATATCTAAGATATGATCCCTTAATGAATCACTCATTAAGGAGGTTAAGAACTTAAAGCAAGAAAATAATAGTAAATCAAAGTGGGAAAATGATGAGTCAAGAGAAGATTTGAAAAATAAAGATGAAGATGTATGTAGATTATGAAGCCATAATAAAAAACTATTGGATGAGGTTAAGAGATTGAAAGAAGAAAATAAGGATTGTCAAAATAAAGAAGAAATAAGAATCTTGGATGAAGAATCTACCAAAAGACTGCAAGAGAAAATTTGCAAGAAGGTTGAGGAATCCTTAAATACAGATGAGGTAAAATTAGAAATACAAACCATAATTGAAGAAGGACGTCAAAATTTGTTAGATGGGATCACATTGCAACTTCAAAAGGAGAAAGAAGACAAGATTCAAGAAAGTCAACAAAAGATACTTGAAGAAGTTGAACTCCATCTAGAGGATGTACATGCCAAATATGATGGTATTATCTCGAAGGCTAGAGTAATCAAAGACCAAGAAAATATGATCGAGGATTCCATTATCGCTGAAAATAAGATAGATGAAATGCATGTGCAAAGTGAAGGAAGACCATCAAATGTGAAACCGTATCGACACCCTCATTACCAAGAAACATTTCAAGGAAGAAAAGAAGGACGATATCAACATTATGAAGGAAGAAGATGGAATACACATCAATATTCATGGAACAAGGCAACACCAAACTACTCTTCAACAAGCTATTATCAGAGACCAACAACGACTACAAATTGGAGAAGCTTCAGCAAAAATACATGGAATCAAAGGAAATAAAATTATTCAACAACTAGACACCAAGGATTAAGACTGAAAATAATTGATTTTTGATGGATAGATCATCAACAATGGAATGAAGAAAGCAAGAACATAAGAAAGTCATATTACTTGGTTTCATCACATGTGAAGCCTTTAAATACAAAGCTTTGAGGACAAAGCTTTTTGAAGGAGGGTACTATGTTATGACCTAAGGGGGGCCATATATATGGCTAAATGTATATGATATGACCCCAAGGGGGGGAATATATGGGCCTAAATGTACATGTAATGTGTAAATACATATGTAATAGGGTCGACCTAGTGATAAAGGGGCCTCATGTGCAAGTGTGAATAACTATATATAAGAGATCGTGTATTCATTATTAAGAGGTGAATTGTGAAGTATGAAAGGTATTTGGTTATTTGGAGGGGGTTCCCCTATTATTTAAGGAGTTATTGTGTAACTTATCTATATTGGAGTTGTGCTCCATGTTGACATTCTGTACATGGTGTGTACTTCTGTTATTTTATGATATTTTGAGCATTTTGGATCATAACAGTGGGCCGCTAGAGCATTGCTCCGAGATGTGGTAGTTTTAGGAGTAACAATTGGGGACTGGGCTCTCTTCTCGCTAGGACCCTTTCCTTTATTCTTTTAAAACTCATTAGTACTAAGTATTGTTTCCAAGTCACCAACATTATGAGAAGGATCACCTAAGTTTTTATCTTCTTCTTCACTCATAACAATATGAATAAATGAATTGTTGAATACTACTGCTAGCATATGTTCCACGAAAATTCCGTTAGGGTCAAACCCCTTTATCTTTTCAGCATATTTCAAATTCACATTGTGGAAGTGGTTCACAAACTCATCGATTTTGTTTATATTCCTGAATATAAAGTCTCCAATTTTCCAATGTAAGGGTATGGATTTCTTTTTCCGTTTCTCATGGAAAAAGTGCAGCCATAAATTACACTGCCTTGCCACTTCCGTGATAATATTTTATCAGATACATGGTAAGGAAGAAAAGAGGGTTTTTCCTTACAACCTAAAATCCTGATAACATTGTGATTTTCCGTCTTCTTTAGCGTCCCCTTTTTATCCAATAATTTATTTTCCTGGTCGAATATTCTGGGGGTATCTTTAGCAAACAATAGTCCTTTGAAAACTGAAACAAAATCATTGTAAACTTCATAAAATTGAAAATAAGCCTCGTGTCTCCACAATGCTTGGTAACAAAAGGTAACTTGATCAAGTTCACAGTTCACCCTCTTACAGATAGATAATTTTGGAAATTGACAGCAATATGCTATTGTAAACACCAAATAAGAAGCCATGAAGAATTTCTTGTCTTTTTTGTATTGTGACAATTGGGAGGAGATTTCAATGGAAATTAGTTTTCCCCAATCGAAAATAGCTTTCTCTTTAACTATAAAATATTAAATATAAAGAATCATTCAAGAAATGGTGGCGGTTCTTTCTTGGCCTATCATCCTGGTAAACAACTAAGAAATTTCCTGAAAGGGGTTTTTAAACGAGTGGACCTGAATCCTAGTAATGACTTTTGGGATAGCCGCAAGATTCTCCAAGAAATCAGGCAAGAGGTCGAGGCTGTTATCATGCCTTTTTAGGAAATCCCTGCAATCATCTCCTTTGAAGGTAAGTGTTAGTTCAGGGAGCTTCAACATCTTACAAAATATTTGCGGTGAAAGAGAGATGGGGGAACGATCTTGGAGTTGTATGATTCGCTGACTCGATGCATATTTCTCAACGCACCATGCAACCAGTTCCTTGCAGTCGAAAACCTCAGGGACACACCCTACACGAGAAATTCTGTATGTACATATCACTTCTTTTTGAGCAGAAGGAGATGAATAATAGGAATACGCTTTGGATCACTGAAAGTTCTAGTCTTCACGCCCAAAAATATTCAAAGTATCACCGCAGAACTGTTGTTGAGATGTTGCTGCCATAGGTTGACAGGAGTGTTCTTTTAACTAGATAATACTTGAAATGAACTCTTGAGATAGATAACAATAATATAATCTTTGGCAAATCATGCTTTAATGTGGTTTAATGCGAAATATTCTTGATCCCTTCGCTTATTAATGACGATATTTATGAAACCTGCAAGATCAATTATTAGCATTAAACCATACTTAAATGCATATTGGGAAAAGCAAAAAGATGGCGGGGACGAACGAGAGCAATTTGAATTTGGGAACTTTTGTGAACCTGGGAACCCGTGAACCCGTGCTTGCGAATGATCGAAAATAGGCTAAGTGTTGCACTATGGTCAGTTAGACTCAATACAAGAGAAATGGGACACTTAGGAGCTCGGTACCTGCGACAAGTCTGACGGTCATAATGTAGATCACGAGTCTTTGGGTGCAAAATAGATATCACGAAACTTGGCATATGAAATCTTGAACCCGCGAACCCGCGGTTGCAAAAAGGTTAAGTACATAATAACACAATGGTCGATCGGACTCATGATATGGGATTATGTATGGAGGTGAAGATCCGCGAGTCCTCCAACCTTCAAACCCGTTGTTTTTGAGACATGACTAAGTATAGTAAGTAGAAAGGGAAAAGAGAACGGAGAAAAGAAAAGGGGAATGAGGGTAGGTATAGAAGAGGGAAAATAAATGGAAAAAAAGAAGTTGGGAAAATAGAAAGGGTAGGGAAATTTCAGAAGCAGGAATTGATCTCAACAGGTACATTGCTTTATTACTTTGGCATTTTTACTATTGGAAGTAACACACTTTATGTTTCAATAAATTTTGAATGAGCATTGTTTTCTATGCTATACTTACCTGTGATCTCATCAACAATTAATGTTTTTGGAATTTCTTCACTACTACTTGATTGTCTTACCCTTAAGAGAGGATAGTGTCAAGATCCAAGTCAAACCAACTCTAGAACCTTCTCCTTCTAGATACAATGATAGGACTTAGTCTTGACCCTTTAGGAATACCCTCCTTAGGTTATAAACACTAGCCTTAAAGTGAAGAGGAAAGGCCACTGAGTTGACAATGGGTGCTTTTCCTAGTCATTGCCCCAAGCTCTCCTTTGTAGGGGGTGACTTTTCCTTAGCAATATTTTGAGTGGTAACATGCATCACTATAGAAGATATGGAGAGATTAGGTTACTATTACTTTTATTGCTTCTTGTGTTAAAACAACAACACCAACGGAAATGTTGTTTTTTCTTGTACCATCCCTTCAAAGTCAGATACATATTCTTCTATCACGCAAACATGAAAAATTCTTGTTATAGGAAAGGAAATACATGCCCACATGATCAAAAGTGGTTCAAACATGAATGCATTCTTAGAAACCAAGGTTATAACCATGTATGATAATTGCACAAATATGGAAGATGCAATGATGTTGTCTGATAAAATATTTAAACGAAACGTGTTTTCATGGCCTTCAATGATTATGGTGTATGATATAGATGGATGCTACTCGAAAGATCTTACAATGTCTTATCAATTGTAGTGCAAAGGATTGGAGATGGAGTCTTTCATTTTTCCTAGCATTCTCAAGGCATGTACCCATCTATGAGCTCTATAATAAGGAAGAGGAATCCACTCTTATTTGATTAGAATAATATTTCTATCAGATGTTTCTATGTGTAATGCTTTAGAAAATATCTATTCAAAATGTGAAAGTCTCGAGGATGCACAACATGTGTTTGAAAAAATGTCTGGGAGAGATTTAATGTCTTGGAATTCCATGATCATATGCTATGCTATAAATGGGTTTGTTGAAAAATGCAAGTTAACTTTGCATCAATGTCAACGACAATATGCTTAGACTCCACATCAACAAGGGACTATAAAATTGATTCTCAATTGGTGCGAACCTATTTCTCCTAGCATGTTGATGGTAAATGTTCATTCCACCGTCGATTTCATGCAAATCAACGTCGATAATGGATTTCTTGTTGTCCTTGCTGAGAGTTATCAAGTAGCTCTACATAGACTAGTGATTTACTGGGTCTAATTGAGGTGAACCCTAATCCCTCGGCACTAAAGAAATGTATTGGATTTAGCCATTGTTACATATTGTTTTCAAATCCTAATAGAATGCTAGGCGTGTCATTGGATGGTACTAGGTGAGAAATACCCCTTGTCATTATGCCTACCAATAACAATTCTAGTCAGATTGATAGTAAATTGGTAAGGTTACTATCCCTATTCAATCTATACGTATGCATTGGAATTTGAAAGTCTAAATGTATTGGGATCTTTTGAAGCTTGGGTGTGTCAATTGACTTAATTCCTTCATCTTAAAAGTAGTCTATTACACCCGCCTAAAATTCACATCCCTTGTTCGCTTTCCAAATGCCGCTATAGAAAATAATCTTATAATGTTGTTGCTGCTAGAGTTGACAATATTGTGTCAAGGATATAATTTATTCTATACTCACACAATTGATTACTTTATGAGAATTACCCTAGACAAGATCTTTCCTGCACTAATTTATGTAATCCCCCCCCTTCAGCTTCATAAAGTCGACTTCCAGTCATCTCATGATGGAGTTTGTGTGACTTCTTTTGAAACAAAAGTTTTGTTTGGCCACCATAACTTGATTTTTTTCGATCATATTATCGTTTTCCTCGAGCACAAAGGTTGTCCTTCCCTTTCTTATACTGATTAACCTTGCATCTATTTGATCATAAATTTATGCATATATTTTCCAAAAAGTGAAATGCGTATTCTGATGGTGGGTCTTGATCCTGCCTGTATTTTTATAAACCAATAGTAGTTCATCTAGTACACCTTCCCTGCACAATATTCCTACTTCTCCAAGGTCCTATATGTCAATGTTTTCTTATAAGATCTAATCCACCTTTGTCTCACACACTTATCCTTTTCATTTCCCCATTTCGGGTTGCATAACCATGAGCTCATTTTCATCTTCTTCTAAGCCATTTCACATGTACCCAAGTGCTTATTTTCACATTTCATAAACACCCATCTGCTCGTTTGTATACATTATCTGAGTCTGGGAATTGATTTTCCTACTATTTCCTCATTAGGCCCATAACTTTCCCATATTTCTAAGTCGACCAAGATCTGGTTTTGTTAAAACCCATCAACTATCTTATTCTTCCATGAAACCTAAGGGCTTATGTAGGAAACATTTAGTACATTGCAGGTGCTATTGAGTATGAGGGTGTACGTCTTTCAATTGCAGGTGCTATTAAGTATGAGGGTGTACGTCTTTCAATTGCAGAAGGATTAATTAATAGTTGGGGTGAATAGTTTGTGTGTGAAATTTTATGTCAACACAAATGCATAGGCACGTGTGACCTATTCAGGGGTAAATATTCAGTTTATTCTAGTGTTTAGCTTTTGGAAAATGGACCAATAAGTTGGCGATTCTTTCTCTCTATTTGACTCTTTGGAAAACAAGAGATGACACATTCAATCCCGAAGATCAATTGAACTCCAAAATCAAGAATACTTATAACTTGCAAATACTCTTTTTGTAAGTTTACTTGTACTTTTTTATAATTAAGTTGAATTACATTGTAAACGGGTACATTTTCGGTAGAAGCCGACACCCTCCATTTTTTGAGTTTGAAATTTTGAGTTTAATTGTTAAAGGGTGGGCTTGCAAGAAACCATTTGAGGTCTAAGTTAATCTTTAAATGGATTGAATTGATGAATTATTAGAGTTATTGAATACTCTAATACTCTCTACTGCCGACAATACGGTCACAATTGAAAAATAAACTCTCACTAATGTTGTAACATGTTTACAAGATTCACAAGACAAAATCAAATTTCTCTAGCTTGAATCACAACTCCAACAAGATGAAATAAAAAAAAAGAATCAACATTCTGAACTAGTCCACAATTTTATATTTGA
>ML793790.1:366368-402515 GCA_009831015.1 Picea engelmannii
TCTCCATCTCTCATCCTCAAGTTATACAACTTCTTTCTCAGGAATAGTTTATTTACCAGGGACTTAGACTGATACAACTTCCCCAACTTTTCCCATAAATTCTTGGCTGTAGCTTCCTCTGACACATTCAGTAATACTGAATCGAAGAGACACAGTCGAATTGTGCTCTTTGCCTTCCGATCCGTCTTTTTCCAGTCATTTGCAGAAGTTCTTGTAGGTGCAGTACCTGGATCTACCATGATCCACTGATCTCTGTCCACCAAAAGATCTTCCATCTTGAGCTTCCACAACTCAAATCTTTTCCCATTAAACTTCTCGATCTCCATCTTCGAATTGCTTGCCATTTATTTTCACCTGAAAAACAATACCGCAGATCTCCCATTGTAACAAGGCTTATCACAATCCCGAGCCAAACCCTTGACGACAAAGGCATCCCCCTGAAGCCAATAAAGCTCTGATACCAAAATGTAAATTCTAACCTTGTACAATATCTACTGCAAACTGATATTCAAAAAAGAACAGAAAATATACAATGACAAATACAAACATTGCACAGAGATTTTTCACCTGGAAACCCAAACCGGGAAAACCAGCATATATTATATTCATACATTGTGTTACATTGTTTACAATACAATATACATATATGAGCCAACGACATCCAAAACCCTAACCCAATGACCTGGATTAGTCCAAAACCCTAATTCCTTAACCAAAAATAGAAAACCATCGGCAAAAAACCATGTGCCGAAAAACCACCTAAATATCATGTGGTCCCGAAAATATGTCGTCCCGGTGCAAATTTTTTTTTTAGGGGCACTGCCCCCCGAACCCCCACGCAAGGGGCTCTGCCCCCCTGCACCCCTCGAGGGGGGGCCTAGCAGCCCCCCTATAACCCCCCTGCGCGCCCGACGCAGACACTCAGACACTACTACTTGTGCAAAGAATATAACACATACCCAACAATATTATGCTCTGATTTCCTCTAGTCATTTCCAACTACAACATTAGGGGGAGAAAGTCTACCATAATTAATTGAATATGAGATTGAGCATTGAGGGAGGACCTGGACTTTGAGATGTTGAAGAGTGGTTTCCACTTCGTCCATTTGGTGGGAAAGATCCATGAGAGCTACCTCAAAAGCACCATACTTTTCCTCCATTTTTCAAGTTAACCCAACCATTGAATCCTTGAATTCATTGAAGTTGGCCATTAGCTGCTAAAGGGTCTCATTATTGGCCTGGGCGAACTCTTCATGGCGCCTGAGGATTTTCTTGAAATCACTCACTGAGGGTTCCATAGAATTCCCCTGTATCCGAGCTCTGAAATTACTCTAGCCCACGGTAAAGTTTCTTCTTCTTCCACTGAAACAAATGAAGAAAGTAGAGAAACAAGAACAATAGTTGCATAAAATAAACACAACATCGATACCATGAGGCATAAAAAGGAAACCAAAGAAGGACCTAAAGGCCACCTGGCGATGCCTCGAACCAGAGAAGACACCAGACAAGAGACCTAAAATATGCCACCATTGAGCCACTACTGACAGAAAGGTCCTCGAGGATTGGATTCTTCTCAAACCAAAAGCAAGCACAAGTTGATCCACACTCAAATTAGTACCATTCACCCTAACATCGAACTCATGGAGATTCACAGACCCATAATCCATATCTCGACCCTGAAGACCGCCTAAATACCAAGGAATAGGCTCAATTAAAGGCTCTCACACACACCATTACTCCTTGCACATATGATAGAGCCCCAATGATTGAGGATGACGGGAGGTCAGTTACTTACAACAAATCACATCATTAAAGAGTTAAGGGATGGGGGATGCTGCCCTTACTCCATTTATATCAAGTCTCCCTTTGTTCAATCTTGATCCCACCTTAGCCCAATGGTCGACAATGGGGTTGAGATCTCGTTTAATGTGGAAAAGACTGAATTCCCCAAAGATTTCAGTAAGAGTCATGATTCGTTGAAGGATGTAGTTTAAGAGGTTGTTCTCCACTGTTGTCTTTTGAGTATTGCTTTAACGATTAGCATAGAGTCACCAAAGATCGATATATGAGAGAGGTTGCACTCTTTAGCCAATCTCAACCTTGAATATAGAGTGTATGCTTCGAAAATATTGTTTGTCGTGGTCCCTAGGCCCCAAGCATAAGTAACTAACTTATGTCCTCTGGGATCAAGGAGATTCCCACCCGCACCTCATTGCAATGATAAAGTTAAATCACAAAGACCATCATAATTATATGGCATTTATAGGTGTCAATATATTAATGTTAATAAGTTTTTTTGGACTTATGGTCAATTTCAAAGCGAAAACGATACAAAGGGTTTCTTTCAAAATTAAGGTCGCTTTTTGACCTCAAATGTAGTGACAAAAACAATACACAAAGCGACATTATTTTTGACATGGACAAGTTTAGATGGAAATTAGTTGAAGTGACATTTGACAAAAACAATACACAAAGCGACATTATTTTTGACATGGACAAGTTTAGATGGAAATTAGTTGAAGTGCTCTATGCTCATACTTTTATTAACATTTTCCATTTTTCCTCTAAAAGTGATTTGTTTTAATATAATTGAAATAAAAAATTATTTACCAAAAATATTTCTTCTCCATGCTTACCAAAAATATTTCCTCTCCATGGTGATGGTCCATTGCATGTCATTTTCATGTACTTGTCACTTCCATAGGTTTGTGATTTTCACATGTAGACATTTGCATTTTAACTTTGCCATATTTTCTTAACATGATGTCAAAATGATTTTATGAATATGTACAAAGTTTTCAGATCCTTTACAATTCCCCTTTATTTCCCAATAACATAAGTAAATATAGAATTTATCAAACTTTAGTATGAGTAGACTAGTTTATAAACTTGAAACTTAATTTGTTAAATTTATTAATGATACTTGCAGGATCTAAACCTTCTTGACTCAAGTGCCATAGTGGTTGGTTAGATAAAATTTTCCTTCATATTGTTAATTTTCTTTCTACATTTTATAATATTAGAAAATTGAACATTGAGCATTTATAATAACACATTTCAGTGAAGAATTTGATATTATAAAGTTGCTCACCATAATTTTAATTGGTTTTCATGGAATTATGTTGATTAATTTAAGGAAATAAACAAATTGATATCAAATTATGTTAATTAATTTTAAAAATCATTAAATATAAAGTTTATATGAAAATATATTTATGTTAATTAACTTAATCAAATATTTTATTTGAAAACAAATTATGTTAATTAACCTTATAAAATAACTAAATGTAAATTCTATTTGAAAATGATTTAAATAAATAATTGGATGTAAATTTTATTTGAAAACTATTTATTTATTTATAAAAACAAATCTATACTTAAAAATATAATAATAATAATAATAATAATAATTTATTTTTAAGGTCACGATCAAGCTAGCACATCAAATTGGTGTATGAGATCTCCTTGTTTGTGGGACAAGGAACTCCCCTCCGCCCAACGATTTGACTAGTAAAGTCTAAGAATGTATACATACCCTACTCCTCTGGATTTGAAACTATAACCTTTTAAGAGGAAACACATATTCTTAACCATTAGACCCACTCGAGCTGTCTATTCCTTCACTGTAACTATCAAGCGGCCCCAGGTCCAAACACATGACGTCTCTATTCCTTCACTGTAACTATCAAGCGGCCCCGGGTCTGAACACATGACGTAAGGCCTGTAAATTCCTCCGCCACTAATAATCCTCCGAACGACGCCGCGCACCCATTCCCCGCTCCTGCTCCCGACATTCCACCACCGAAGCCGCCATTTTCACCACCCAGAGCTACCGCCACCGTCGACGCCGCCACAGGCACTGGGTTAATTTGACCTGGATCCGTTCTCTTCTTTACAGAAAACACAATCCCCGCTATGATTAAAAGCTAGACAACACAGAGATTCATCCTTCCCATCTCGTCTAAATCTCAGTGAGAAACACAGTACAGGTTATGCCATGAACGAACCGAGCAAATCTCTCAAATATATAAAACTGAACTCCGCAATACACTCAAAATTATATTTATATTACCGCCATATCTCTGAGGTGTACCATTTTCCTTTATTGTTTCTTTGAAAGCCTTACTATGCCGTACAATATTACTCTTAAGTACATAGGCTGCCATTTTTTTATTATTACCGCCATATCTCTCAGGTGTACCATTTTTCTTTATTGTTGCTTTGAAAGCCTTGCAGCAAGGTATGTATGCTGTGCAATATGACTGTAACTACGTAGGCTGCCATTTTTAATTATTACTGCCATATCTAAGGTGTACCATTTTTCTTTATTGTTGCTTTGAAAGCCTTACAGCAAGGTATGCCAATAAGTTGGTTGGCCTTATTAGTCATGCATCCATAATTAGTTAGTTTACAGTATTTTTGAATTTTTACTATTTTTATTGAAATGTTTAGATATCCAAACTTTTGAGCATGAGAGTGTTTTATTAGTTGACTTCATATTAGTTTGTCCTTTTACTATTTTTTTTTTTTCATAGTTTGTATTGTTCGAACTATTGCTATTATTATTATTTGTTATTATTAAGTACTTAAAAGGCATTTTCATTATTACTTACGTAAACAGGCCAACCACACTGCATAGTTTACACAACGCGAGACCATTTGACGGTTTTGACAGCCTTAAGTGTTTACCTAACATGCCTCACAGCCTTAAATGTTTACTTAACAGGCGTGTTACAATACAATTTCCTCTGATTTTTTGATATAGTCTTGTCTGTAGTGAATTTGGGCAATATTGTTATTGCTTATTGTTGTTTGATTCAACTTTGCAAAGTTGAGGTCTTGCAGCTGCAGTTGGACCTCTTGGTGCTTGTTCACTGATTTGTTGTTTGTTGCTTGCTCTTGTTTGCTTCAACTTTGCAAGGTTGGGGTCTTGCATCGACAGTTGGACTTGTCGCTGCAGTTTGCACGGTTGGGGTTCTGCGTCCGCGATTGGAACTGCGCTTCTGTCGTTCCTCGTTCACGGGTAAGTTTCAGTGCCATGGTTTCATTCCTATTCGTTGTTTGTTGTTTACTATTTGCAGTTTGCAAGTAAAAATTTTGAATAGTAGGAATGCCTGAGTCAAAATCTTCTTGCAGAACACCTTTGTGTGTGACTACTACAACCAGAGAAACATGAGCGTGTTGTTGTCTTGTTCTTGTTCTTGAACATCAATGTTCGACACAGAACCCACCTTTGTCGTAGCCATAGTGACATATAAAAAAATAAATTGAATTTGCTCCTCATATTTTCTGGTCCTGAAAACCATACGTTTGGTGCATTTTTTCTAGGCCGTTTCCTTCCAAAACGTCTTGTTCCCCTTTGAATGTCAATGCTGGAAACATAACCCACATCTATTGCTGCCATAGTGACATATAAAAAAGGGAATCAAATGTTCTCCTCATATTTTCTGTTCCTGAAAACCATACGTTTGGTGCATTTTTTTTTCCAGGTTGTTCTCTTCCAATCACATATGCCCACTTCCATGTCCTGAACATCGTACCATAGCTCTTTGGAAAATAGCAATAGAAAGGGGTTTACAAAATGAATTCAGAGTTGTCATTGTAGAGGAAGCATCTACTAGGACCTTGCCATCCTTTCTTTCCAGGTTGTGATAGGGCATGCTTTTATTCTCTGGATCGAAATCACGTTTAGCTGTTGGTTTTATGTTGTCCTTTGTGTCCATCAAAGCATCTTCCGTCATTGTTTTCATATATGAATCTCGTCTTGTAGAAATGGTTCTTTGTAATCTGAATGGTCATTTCACTGATCTGTATTAGACTGGATTTCATGTTGTAAGATAATTGAAACATCTTAGAATATCTTCTTCGTGTTGTAAGATAATTTAAACCTTAAGAAGTTGTGATGTGTGTTGGTCCCGTTCATGTGGTAAAAGTCTGCAATGCCTAGTTCTTCCACTTTTGTTTATCCGACAAACCATCTATATGGGTTTTCTTAGTGGAGGGCATCAAGAAGTCGTTTTAGATCTATTTTGGTGTTGATTTGTGAAGAGCGGGGATGAAAATAAATGGTGAATAGGACTGTAAAACTATATACAATGTCTACCGAAACGCTTATACGATGCACACGTAGAATAAGTTAAAAAAATGATATGCCTTAAATACTCGGTCTTTGTGCTGAGGAAATTTATAGTGTTATTTCATTTGCGTTGTCTCTTCTGTATGGTTCACTGTTCACTATAACTTTGTTTGTTTGTCGTATTCTATAGCGACCACAGGGCATTGAATTTGACACGAGGAAGGTTGAAGGATACATAGTGGAATTGGTATGCAGTTTCAAACTTATAGTTTTCACTTTTCATTTTTTTTCCTATTTGCATATTATCTAAATATAGCTAAGAAACATCTTGAAAATCAATACTTAAAAGATGAAGCAACTAATAGATGTTGAGTGCTATGAAATAGATACAGACTCCATTGTACATGACAACATCGACTAGGTATTGCATAGCAATGGGATTTCTAGATTAGATGCATTCTCGTATATTGTGGGAGATTGCCTCTTCGATGCATTTCAAGTTCTATTGCATTTTCATTATTCCTCGACCGACCTACGCAATGGATTGATAGATCATTTCTTGGCATGTTTAGAAAGTGGTGACATTGAGGCATTAGAGTCATATCAATATGAATTGGGATCTAATTTTCTTTTTCAGTTGCATGGAATACATGATGTCACTACGTATTTTTCAAAGATGCGGTTGTCTGCATCTGCAACTCTGCCTGCACATGAAAGGGGACTTTGGGGAGATACATTTTGTATACGGTGGATGTCCAAGTGGCTGAATATATCAATTGGAATATGGTCATTAACAAGAAAAAAAAAATATCTACTATTAAACAGAACTGCATCTAGGGATCCATATTGCATCTTGTTCCATGATGCCAATCCTGTCAGTGGTCATTATGAACCACTACTCTATAGAAAATTGTCCATATGCAATCTTTGAGGACCTCATATTTACTTGTCCCTCATTTGCACAGACCTTCAATCGCATTGGAAACAAATTATGCATCATATACACTCCCATGGATTGCACATAGAGACAACTATTGCATCTAACTGTGGAGATAGTCTATTCAATGCAATTTGCTATTTGGTAGAAACATAGTTCGATGTGCACTTGCTGTGCCTTTACACTGTGCAATCCTTTTGCAATGCAACTATAGGTGGAAGTCAACATGCTTTTAACTGCTTGCATCAACACCTTTTACCATATCTCCTAGAAAGTATGCCGATAATTGGAAGTTGACAACAATACCTTGTAAACATGGCAATGCCATATGAGAAAGGAAATGTAGAGGGTGGAAAATTCTGTTTGCAATGGCTATCTATCATATTCAGAGTAAATATCTAGGTCTGGTAGACACTGTCGGATGGTACTTTCCATTCCTACTGTATTGATTCAAACTACAATCGAACAATTGACATCATGTCGTTGAAAAAAAATACGCCACACATCCATTATCAACCTTTGATAAGAAATACTACCAGTTCAGGATCCACTGTCTATGCCACCCAAACCGTATCATATTTGCATAAGCGTCATATGCTATTTAATAAGAATGAAACTCATCCCAGTTGTGATGATGTCATATAGAGCTTAAACACAAAACGTAGACTAACTTATCACAACTTGAAAAAGGTCATATGTGAGAGAAAAAAATACATTGGTACGCTTCCTTCTAGACAGAAAATCACATATCACAACCTAAAAAAAAATGTTTGTGTACAACACAATCGCATTTTCGCACTTTCTGCTGAACACAAACATCACATGTCCAATGACAAAGAATATCACCGTTTGCACCATCGAGATGGTGAGGATGCAATGCTCATAACAAATGTCGATTCCACCTTCAACATGGCTTTTCAATAAGTGAAACTAGTTCCCAATGGCAACCATAAGTCAACCTACCACATGTTGAAGAAACAGATGCGTGAGAGAAATAGGTACATCCACATATCCCACAATGGTCATGGTACTGATTGAGAGGAAAAAATCACATATCTTGGCCTAGAGCCAACACCATGCACTGCTAGCAACGAAAACCAACAAACACTTACTACGCGTGCTTGTCTAGGGAAGAGAGATGCAAAACATATCTATATGAAACAAATTAAAGACACTCCTTCCATTGCATGTGAAGTTTGTGATCAATTGAATTTTGCAAAAGGCACTAAGTCTTTCACCCCTGACTTGCAAACATAATACCTTGGCTTGACACTAAATGATAAAACATTTTCCAGTGACAATATTTGTCTTCCATGGAAACAATCACTTGAAAATGGAAAACTTCCACACATTGCAATGCTTGACCAAATAAGATGTAACACACCACTACCAGATGTAAGTACACTTACAGAACTTGAAGAGAGACTCGTGTCTCTGCGAATTGGATTTGCACAAATCATACCCTGGGGCTATAAACGACCCCAAATGGGATTAACAAGATCAATCATTAATGTGTATGTCCAACTAGATGTTGTACAAAAAGCCTTGCCACAATTCATTAGTGATACAATGACAATTGTTGTAGCTCTCAAAAGACGTTTGTAATACAAGAATGCATACCAGACAGGTAAAGTGTGTGTGCATGTTATCATGAAAATATTAAAAGAATATGTTCTAGGGCCCTGTACAAAGCACAAAACATCTATATAAATGATAACTGGAACAATGTTCTTGAAGAAGGAGATGACAAATCTGCACAGACTTTAGAAACTGTTAGTGAATTTGATATAAGCGATGAATCAGAGAATGAAAGACCTGCTGAAACATTGATACATGGATTCACTGACTCACAACACATTCGTGACTTGCAAGACAAGATTGTCGAAATTGCACCTGCTGAAGGGAAACACCCACTTGGAATATTCAAGGACAAATATGCTGAGGAAATCAACTTCTCAACATTTTTCTATGGAGATCCACATCCCAGTGAGATCACAGAATGATTCAGCTACCAAAAAATAGTTCGATGGGAACTGCTACATTCAAGCGGTGACTTCTCCTGTCACATAAAAAAATTGTTTTTCAAAACAACGTGCATAATAATTGAGAAAGTGCTCTCTTGTATGTGGGTGTGAATAAGAAAATACCAGCTACAAGGAAGACATTTATTGGCCAAAGATGTCAAGTACAAAGCAAACCTAAAAAAAATCCTAAAATATGATATTGGATACATAGATTTCAAAAACATTCGCATTTCTCCTGACTATTTGCAACAAAACAAGAAAATGATTTTTGTAATGATCCGACAATTGGGACCGCCAACATTTTTCATCACATTTACAAGTGTAGAGCATCGCTGGGATCCGTTGGTGGCTACAATGTCTGCATTGTATAGGAACATGAAAAGAAAAAAAACAAACTGATACATTAGAAAATGATGACATTGACTACCTCATAAGAAAAGACCCAGTGACATGTACTCACTACTATAGGCATAGAATAAATGCTTTGAGGCAATTGATATTTCATGATGAAACTTTCTTTGGAAAAATATTGGACTACTATTTTGCGACTGAATTCCAGAATAGAGGGAGTGAGCATGACCATGCACTATTGTGGATAGAGGGTGCACTGGTCTATGGAAAGGACAACAAATCACATATTTTTAAGGTCACGATCAAGCTAGCACATCAAATTGGTGTATGAGATCCCCTTGTTTGTGGGACAGCCTTCACTGTAACTATCAAGCGGCCCCGGGTCCGAACACATGACGTAAGGCCTGTAAATTCCTCCGCCACTAATAATTCTCCGAACGACGCCGCACACCCATTCCCCGCTCCTGCTCCCGACATTCCACCACCGAAGCCGCCATTTTCACCACCCAGAGCTATCGCCACCGTCGACGCCGCCACAGGCACTGGGTTAATTTGACCTGGATCCATTCTCTTCTTTACAGAAAACACAATCCCCGCTATGATTAAAAGCTAGACAACACAGAGATTCATCCTTCCCATCTCGTCTAAATCTCAGTGAGAAACACAATACAGGCTATGCCATGAACGAACAGAGCAAATCTCTCAAATATATAAAACTGAACTCCGCAATACACTCAAAATTATATTTTTATTACCGCCATATCTCTGAGGTGTACCATTTTCCTTTATTGTTTCTTTGAAAGCCTTACTATGCCGTACAATATTACTCTTAAGTACATAGGCTGCCATTTTTAATTATTACCGCCATATCTCTCAGGTGTACCATTTTTCTTTATTGCTGCTTTGAAAGCCTTGCAGCAAGGTATGTATGCTGTGCAATATTACTGTAACTACGTAGGCTGCCATTTTTAATTATTACTGCCATATCTAAGGTGTACCATTTTTCTTTATTGCTGCTTTGAAAGCCTTACATCAAGGTATGGCAATAAGTTGGTTGGCCTTATTAGTCATGCATCCATAATTAGTTAGTTTACAGTCTTTTTGAATTTTTACTATTTTTATTTTTATTGAAATATTTAGATATCCAAAGTTTTGAGCATGAAATATTAGTTGACTTTATATTAGTTTGTCCTTTCACTATGTTTTTTTTTCATGGTTTGTATTGTTTGAACTATTGCTATTATTATTATTATTATTTTTTGTTATTATTAAGTACTTCAAATACATTTTCATTATTACGTATGTAACAGGTCAACGAGACTGCATTCTTTCTTAAATGTTTACACAACGCGAGACCATTCGACGGTTTTGACAGCTTTAAGTGTTTACCTAACATGCCTCACAACCTTAAATGTTTACTTAACAGGCGTGTTAAATACAATTTCCTCCGATTTTTGGATATAGTTTTGTTTGTAGTGAATTTGGGCAATATTGTTATTCACCAACGAGCAAGCATCAACCAGTGAACCAGTAACGTTGATTTTTGGATATAGTTTTGATGCTGCTTATTGTTGTTTGATTCAACTTTGCAAAGTTGAGGTCTTGCAGCTGCAGTTGGACCTCTTGGTGCTTGTTCACTTGTTTGTTGTTTGTTGCTTGCTCTTGTTTGCTTCAACTTTGCAAGGTTGGGGTCTTGCATCGACAGTTGGACCTGTTGTTGCAGTTTGCACGGTTGGGGTTCTGCGTCCGCGATTGGAATTGCGCTTCTGTTGTTCTCTGTTCACGGGTAAGTTTCAGTGCCATGGTTTCATTCCTATTCGTTGTTTGTTGTTTACTATTTGCAGTTTGCAAGTAAAAATTTTGAATACTAGGAATGCCTGAGTCAAAATATTCTTGCAGAACACCTTTGTGTGTGACTAATACGACCAAAGAAACATGAGTGTGTTGTTGTCTTGTTCTTGTTCTTGAACATCAATGTTCGACACAGAACCCACCTTTGTCGCAGCCATAGTGACATATAAAAAAATAAATCGAATTTTCTCCTCATATTTTCTGGTCTTGAAAACCATACGTTTGGTGCATTTTTTCCAGGTTGTTCCCTTCCAAAATGTCTTGTTCCCTTTTGAATGTCAATGCTGGACAAAGAACCCACATCTATTGCAGCCACAGTGACATATAAATAAGGAAACCAAATGTTCTCATATTTTCTGTTCATGAAAACCATACGTTTGGTGCATTTTTTTTTTCGAGTTGTTCTCTTCCAATCACATATGCCCACTTCCATGTCCTGAACATCGTACCATAGCTCTTTGGAAAATAGAAATGGAAAGGGGTTTGCAAAACGAATTTAGAGTTGTCATTGCAGAGGAAGCATCTACTAGGACCTTGCCATCCTTTCTTTCCAGGTTGTGATAGGGCATGCTTTTATTCTCTGGATCAAAACCACGTTTAGATGTTGGTTTTATGTTGTCCTTTGTGTCCATCAAAGCATCTTCCGTCACCATTTTTATATATGAATCTCATCTTGTAGAAATGGTTCTTTGTAATATGAATGGTCATTTCATTGATCTGTATTAGACTGGATTTCATGTTGTAAGATAATTGAAACATCTTAGAATATCTTCTTCGTGTTGTAAGATAATTTAAACCTTAAGAAGTTGTGCTGTGTGTTGGTCCCGTTCATGTGGTAAAAGTCTGTAATGCCTAGTTCTTCCACTTTTGTTTATCCGACAAACCATCTATATGGGTTTTCTTAGTGGAGGACATCAAGAAGTCGTTTTAGATCTATTTTGGTGTTGATTTGTGAAGAGTGGGGATGAAAATAAATGGTGAATAGGACTGTAAAACTATATACAATGTCTACCGAAATGCTTATAGGATGCACACGTAGAATAAGTTCAAAAAATGATATTCCTTAAATACTCGGTCTTTGTGCTGAGGAAATTTATAGTGTTATTTCATTTGCGTCGTCTCTTCTGTATGGTTCATTGTTCACTATAACTTTGTTTGTTTGTTGTATTCTATAGCGACCACAGGGCATTGAATTTGACACGAGAAAGGTTGAAGGATACATAGCGGAATTGGTATGCAGTTTCAGACTTACAGTTTTCATTTTTCATTTTTTTCCTATTTGCATATTATCTAAATATAGCCAAGAAAAATCTTGAAAATCACAACTTAAAAGATGAAACAAGTAATAGATGTTGAGTGCTATGAAATAGATACATACTTCATTGTACATGACAACATCGACTAGGTATTGCATAGCAATGGGATTTCTAGATTAGATGCATTCTCGTATATTGTGGGAGATTGCCTCTTCGATGCATTTCAAGTTCTATTGCATTTCCGTTATTCCTCAATCGACTTGCGCAATGGATTGATACATAATTTCTTGGCCTGTTTAGAAAGTGGCGATGTTGAGGCATTAGAGTCATATCAATACGAATTGGCATCTGATTTTATTTTCCAGTTGCATGGAATACATGATGTCACTACGTATTTTTCAAAGATGCGGTTGTCTGCATCTGCAACTCTGTCTGCACATGAGAGGGGACTTTGGAGAGATACATTTTGTATACGGTGGATGTCCAAGTGGCTGAATATATCAATTGGAATATGGTCATTAACAAGAAAAACAAGATATCTACTATTAAACAGAACTGCATCTAGGGATCCATATTGCATGTTGTTCCATGATGCCAATCCTGTCAGTGGTCATTATAAACCACTACTCTATAGAAAATTTTCCATATGCAATCTTTGAGGACCTCATATTTACTTGTCCTTCATTTGCACAGACCTTCAATCACATTGGAAACAAATTATGCATCATATACACTTCCATGGATTGCACACATAGACAACTATTGCATCTAGCTGTGGAGATAGTCTGTTCAATGCAATTTGCTATTTGGTAGCAACATAGTTTGATGTGCACTCGCTGTGCCTTTACACTGTGCAATCCTTTTGCAATGCAATTATAGGTGGAAGTCAACATGTTTTTTTTTTTTTTTTAACAGAAACGGTTAAAGATTATATTAATGGGGTGGGCTAGCCACAGATCCGATTACAAAATGGCCTCGAATTTCTTCGGGTCTGTCTTTCTGAATCATTCTACTTCTATAGCTATAAACTAGCGAACTGAACTAGTTCCTGAACGTCTTCTAATAGAACTGAGTTACAATTGAGTGCTGAAACTCCAGCCACTGTTTCAGCATAAGTCTCATCACTGTTTCAGCATATGTCTCTGCTCTGTTTCAACACTTGTTACAGCGGTGTTTCAGCATCTGTTCCAGCCGTGTTTCAATATCTGTTCCAGCACGGTGTTTCAACATCTGTTCCAGCACTGTGATTCAACATCTGTTCCAACACTGTGTTTCAGCATCTGTTCGAAAAAATACTGTTTCAGCATATGTTCGGCGGCCTAATAATTGAGTAAAGGAACTCTTAATTATTTTTTCTTTCCGGATCGACTTCTGGTCGTCATTGGTTGTGTTTCTGGTGGTGTCTTTTTCCTCTTCTCAACTGTTATCCAGCCTTCTTTGACAGGTAGTGATGTTGTTGTTGATTCAATTATCCCCATATTTACCTGATCCCGGGGACTTGTTTTCTTTGGGGATGTCAATGCTGCTTCATCTTTATCATCTTTATCGGCCTCGTCTGCCCAACTTGAAGGAGGTGGGGGGCTGAAAAGAACTTTGTTTTCTTTTCTTGTATCAGGAGTGTCTGAAGCCTTAATACTTTCTATTCCCGGATCAAGAGAAGTTGAGGCTTTACTCTTTGGATGAGGAATGTTCTTGGAAGTGCCTTTGGAGTCAAGGCTCGAAGGGTCTGATTCTAAAGAAGGTTTTCGGGTGTTTGTAATAATTAGTTGATGATCTTCATTGGAGCCTTCCCACCAGGTTGATTTGCGTTGTTGTTTTCTTGCTTTCCTGTTTCCCTTGGTGCATTGAGCTGCTATATGCCCTATTTCGAAACAAGCTCTGCAACGCAGTGAGATTCTTTCATAGTCTAGCTTTTGGTTCTAGGTGTAGTTTTTGCAACCCAAAATAATTTCTACTGGAAACCCTTTGCTAAAGTCCATTTCCACGCAGATTCTAGCATAAGAGGTGGTGCTATGAATTCTGGTTTCTTTGCTTGCAAAATAAAACTTACCTAATGCTGATCCAATATCTCAGAGAGAAGTTTCGCCCCAAAAATGCAAGGGAAGATTCGGGAGTCTGACCCAAACTGGAGCAGAAGAAAGAACAATAGTCAGAGGATTGAAGCAAGGAGTCCATACCATCATGCACAAACCTGAGTTTCCCCAAAACCAGGGGCAAGAGGCTAGGATCAAATCCCGATCTGCTGCCAGATCAAACTCTACAATGAAGAAACCCTTCGGGCAGGGGTGAATGAACAAATCTTCCTTGATGAGAGGCTTCCAGTGGRCTGAGATCCAGCCATTGAGATCYACAAGGCGTGGCCAGAGTCCATTGAACCGACAGATTAAAGCATTTTCYCGAAAGTAATCTTCCTCATCTTCGGCTTCCTGGCCCATGAGAAGAGAGATCGCTGGAGCTTCTTTAACCGAGCATACAGAAGGGAAGGAGCGAGCTGAGGTTTCTGATTTAACAGCCTCACTGTAGGAAGAAGGGAAGCTACCCGAAGGGCCGGGGGCGAGGGGAACCGAGCATAGCTGATCTGAAAAACCATGTAGGGCAGAGCCGCCGATGGAGAGGAGCCGAGTTGGAGAGGAGCCGCGCATGGCTGGCTGAGAGGAAGCCACCATTGAGGAGAGAGTTGCGGTCGTTGAAGAGGGGGCTGCGTCCATTGAAGAGAGGGCAACTGCGGCCAAGAGGCCGAGCTGCAGAGGGGAGGACGACTAGGGTTTAACCCTAGCCGCAGAGGCACCGTGAAGCTCCCGGAGCATCATTTAGAGAATCCTATCGAAGTCAACATGATTTTAACTGCTTGCATCAACACCTTTTACCATATCTCCTAGAAAGTATGCCGATAATTGGAAGTTGACAACAATACCTTGTAAACATGGCAATGCCATATGAGAAAGGAAATGTAGAGGGTGGCAGATTCTGTTTGCAATGGCTATCAATCATATTTAGAGTAAATATCTAGGTTTGGTCGACACTGTCAGATGGTACTGTCCATTCCTACTGTATTGATTCAAACTATAATCGAACAATTGACATCATGTTGTTGAAAAGAAATACGCCACACATCCATTATCAACCTTTGATAATAAATACTACTAGTTCAGAATCCACTGTCTATGCCACCCAAACCGTATTGAATCTGCATAAGCGTCACATGCTATTTAATCAGAATGAAACTCATCCCAGTTGTGATGAGGTCATACAGAGCTTAAACAAAAAACGTAGACTAACTTATCACAACTTGAAAAAGGTCATATGTGAGAGAAAAAAAAACATTGGTATGCTTCCTTTTAGACAGAAAATCACATATCACAACCTAACAAAAAATGTTCGTGTATAACACAATCACATTTTCACACTTTTTGCTGAACACAAACATCACATGTCCAATGACAAATAATATCACCGTTTGCACCATCCATATGGTGAGGATGCAATGCTCATAACAAATGTCGATTCCACCTTCAACATGGCTTTTCAATAAGTGAAACTAGTTCTGAGTGGCAACCATAAGTTAACCTACCACATGTTGAAAAAATAGATGCGTGAGAGAAACAAGTACAACCACATATCCCACAATGGTCATGGTATTGACCGAGAGGAAAAAATCACATATCGTGGCCTAGAGCCAACACCATGCACTGCTATCAACGAAAACCAACAAACACTTACTACACGTTCTTGTCTAGGGAAGAGAGATGCAAAACATATCTATATGAAACAAATTAAAGACACTCCTTCCATTTCATGTGAAGTTTGCGATCAATTGAATTTCGCAAAAAGCACTAAGTCTTTCACCCTTGACTTGCAAACATAATACCTTGGCTTGACACTAAATGATAAAACATTTTCCAGTGACAATATTTGTCTTCCATGCAAACAATCACTTGAAAATGGAAAACTTCCACACTTTGCAACGTCTGAACAAATAAGATGTAACACACCACTACCAGATGTAAGTACACTTATAGAACTTGAAGAGAGACTTGTGTCTCTACGAATTGGATTTGCACAAATCAGACCCTGGGGCTATAAACGACCCCAAATGGGATTAACAAGATCAATCATTAATGTGTATGCTCAACTAGATGTTGTACAAAAAGCCTTGCCACAATTCATTAGAGATACAATAACAATTTTTGTAGCTCTCAAAAGACGTTTGCAATACAAGAATGCATACCAGACAGGTAAAGTGCGTGTGCATGTTGTCATGAAAATATTAAAAGAATATGTTCTAGGGCCCTGTACAAAGCACAAAACATCTATATAAATGATAACTGGAACAATGTTCTTGAAGAAGGAGATGAAAAATCTACACAGACTTTTGAAACTGTTAGTGAATTTGATACAAGCGATGAATTAGAGAATGAAAGACCTGCTGCAACATTGATACATGGATTCACTGACTCACAACACATTCGTGACTTGCAAGACAAGATTGTCGAAATTGCACTTGCTGAAGGGAAACGTCCACTTGGAATATTCAAGGACAAATACACTGAGGAAATCAACTTCCCAACACTATTCTATGGAGATCCACATCCCAGTGAGATCACAGAACGATTCAGCTACCAAAAAATAGTTCGATGGGAACTGCTACATTCAAGCGGTGACTTCTCCTGTCACATAAAAAAATTGTTTTTCAAAACAACGTGCATAATAATTGAGAAAGTGCTCTCTTGCATGTGGGTGCGAATTAGAAAATACCAGCTACAAGGAAGACATTTATTGGCCAAAGATGTCAAGTACAAAGCAAACCTAGAAAAAATCCTAAAATCTGATATTGGATACATAGATTTCAAAAACATTCTCATCTCTCCTGACTATTTGCAACAAAACAAGAAAATGATTTTTGCAATGATCCAACAATTGGGACCGCCAACATTTTTCATCACATTTACAAGTGTAGAGCATCGCTGGGATCTGTTGGTGGCTACAATGTTTGCATTGTATAGGAACGGGAAAAGGAAAAAACAAACTGATACATTAGAAAATGATGACATTGACTACCTCATAAGAAAAGACCCAGTGACATGTACTCGCTACTATAGGAATAGAATAAATGCTTTGAGGCAATTGATATTTCATGATGAAACTTTCTTCGGAAAAATATTGGATTACTATTTTGTGAGTGAATTCCAGAATAGAGGGAGTGAGCATGACCATGCACTGTTGTGGATAGAGGGTGCACCGGTCTATGGAAAGGACAACAATTCATAGATTGAGTAGTTTGTGGACAAATACATAACATGCAACACAGATCATTTGGATCCATAAATTTCCAAAGTTCATGGACATTATCATACAAGAAGCTGTAAAAAACGAAAAAAATTCACATTGCAGATACAACTTCCTTGTGCCACCAATGAGAACAACAAGAATCATAGAGCCAATTAGTTTAGAGGACAATGTTCTCATTGAGAAATCTAGATCTTTGTTCGCATTTCTAGAACAATGAGACTTTGATGACTTAATGAGCTTCAAATACTTCTTGGCAGAGCTAAATCTAACAGAAGATGAGTACATCCAAGCCATACAATCTACACTTAAACAACCAACAATTTTCCTTAAATGAAAACTTTCCCATATTTGGAACAACAGTTTCTCCAAGGACATGCTAGTTATGTGGAATGCAAATACATTTGCATAGTATGTCCTCACTGCATATGCTGCATCATCATATTGTACCTCGTACATGACAAAGGTCGACAAATCTATGACAAGTGCATTCAGAAGAATACATAAAGAAATAAGTCATATTGATGCTATGCAAATGATACGTACACTTGGAAACACATTACGTAATCTTCAACAAATGTCTGCTCAACAAGCAGTCCACATTGCACTTTCCCTGCCCCTCAACTGTAGTTCAAGGAAATGTGTCTTCATAAACACATCTCCACTTGAGAAACACACATTTGTGCTTAAACCACCATCTTTGCTAGAACAAGAGTCTGATAATTTAGAGGACATACTATGTCACTCTATTATTGATTATTACCTCCAGCGTCCATCTCTTATTAAGCATATCTTCTTAGAAGAGTTCGTATCACATTACAAAAAAAATGGTGCACCCATATCAAAAATAAAAAAACCCTCTGTAATACGCTTTGTCAAATACAACAAACATACTGACTATGAAGACTATTGTAGAGAAAAAACTATTCTTGTATGTTCCGTTTGATCAAAATGAAAACACATTAAAACATAACTTCCTTACATGGGAAGCTGCGTATATTGCTTATGAGACTACAATACAAACCAATGAATCTAGATTTACATACAATGTTAATCCAATATGGAGTGATTTAGAAAGTGCAGTTCATGAACTAGAAAACCATTACAATGTTGATGAGACATTGAGAAATCGTAAAACAACTAGAACTCTCTGTGAGTACTATGACTTGCAAGAAGATTTTCCTCGTCCTCGAGCAACCAACATTGAAAAACGTATCAATCATGGCTTTCAAGTCACAAAACATCCTTTCTTTATTGAAAATAACGAATACTACAGAGTCAGACGACTGTTGAATCGAGAACAATAAGCAATTCTAAAGGAAATTGCAATTAAAAAACGCTTAAACATGCACACTCCTATGCACTTGTTCCTTATAGGCGGGGTAGGAACAAGTAAGACATTCACAACGAAAGCACTATTCCAAATGCTTATACAAATATATGATCCAAACAATTCATCCGACCCTATGAAACCTGTTGTAACCTAGGTCTTCACCCCTGCCTCTCCTCTCTCATTTCCCTATGCCTTCGTTAGATTTTTCTCTTCTGGTTGATAAAGTCAGTTTCCCATCTATTCAATGACCCGGTTTTCCTTATTTGATTGCTTGACTGATTCTTTGCGCCGAATTATTTATGTTTTCCTTGAAATATAATTGCATGTATGATTTGAGTTTGAAATACTTGTCATCATGTTTGCCACTAATTGAGCATGTAGCAGGTCCACCAAGCCTTTCTATTGCGCAAGAGACATCCAAGTTTGCCAATTCCTTTGTAAGTTAAGTAATCTCCTACAGAGTTGACAACGAATCAGAGTAGACCATGTCAGGCTTGAAATACAAGCAAGCAAACAAATTTAATTTTTAGCTGTCAGATTAAGAAAGATTAAGTCACGACCGTCATATTTCATTGGAGAGAGATCGATGGTGGGGAGGCATTGCGGGGATGGAGAAGCAAATTAAAGTTTTTGCAAGTTGCGAGCCCATAATCGCTCCAGATCGTTGATCTTGCTAGATCAACATTTCAACGATGCATATCAATCCCACTACAAACGAGCATCTTCTCATTATAGGGACTGAGAAGGAAATTAAATACAGAGCGAGTTGAGTCTCCACAATCACTCGTGGCCATTGATCTTCAAGCAAGGGACACGTGTCAGGCGATCTCATACTCTAGGAGGAAACAAGTAGAGCTGAGTGAGTAAAGGAATCCCAAAGCCCGAACTCCCAAAGTAATTGCGGACCATCCAAATCCATAGGCCACGTGGAGGAAAATATTTCACTTTGGAGATACAAAATTTCAGAGGATTGTAAGAACTATGCATTGAAAACTCCCGAAGCCCGAACACCCGAACTCCTGAAGTGAATCTAGACCGTCTATTAATGAGGACACGCGGTGACAACTCTGTCACTTCGGATATACGACACTTCATAGGATAGCACGAGCAAGTAGAAGAAAATTCCCGAAGCTCGAACTCCCAAAGTGAATCTTGGTCGTCCAAATCCAGAGGCTGCATGGAGGCAAATCTCTCACTTAGGAAATACAACACTCCAGAGGATTGTAAGAACTATGTATTGAAAAGTCTCGAAGCCTGAACTCCCGAAGTAATTGCAGACCGTTGATCTCAAATAAAAAGTAACTGTTGATCTTTGCGACAGGTAAGAAAGGAATATCAATCGAAGTACCGAGAGACTGCCACATCACTCTGGGCCCGTACTACTCTGGGAGTTATACAAACTTTGCATCTAAATTGGCACCATCACTAAATCAGATAGGGGATTTCTAATATGGCAGACAGATATAACTCTAGTAGGGGCACTAAAGTAGCAGGGCCACCCAGATTACAGATTGCGACAAGATCGACGACCACACTTCATTGCGGGGACGAAAAATGCCCGAATGTTAACATCCTTGAGCGGTCCCACAATCAAAACCATGGTATTGTTGGAAAGGTACATGGCAGCTTGTGGAAGATTGTGGGGGTCGAAGCGGCGTGGACCCAAACCACCCTCGACAACTTTCACAATCACATGCTTATATGACATTAGGACACCGCGTCACCTCCAATCACCTCCACTCACACTTCTGCTACCGCTCAACTTTTTCCACTTGTTCTCCCGACTACTCTCCATATCACCTATCACCTCCACATAATCCACATACGCTCATATCATCCCCTATTGCACACTTGAATCCACATTTCCTTCCACGACCGCTGGGCCGACGACCTTTCTAGCAAAGATTTTTGAAAGTACAGATGGTAGTTGGCGAGTCGAAACAAAGTGCACTTAACGACCGAGAGCTCATACACAGACAGAGGGTTATGTCTCGGTCTAAGTTACAGATTTCTCTAGAAATTTAGTGAAGAGGCATATCAAGTGGAGATCTGTCCATGCAACCAGTTACCCTCTAGAAGCATCAAACAACTCGCAGGCATGCCAGGAATCGATATAGACTCTGTTCTGTCACTCCTAGTTTTTTTGCCAATTACAGTTCATCCAACGCATGCATCTGTTCAGTCTTAGAGACAGTAACAATTTTTAGTTAATCAATTCCATAATGATTTTAGATTAAATTAATAAGTGGTCTTCTATGTGTGATGAGAACCACTATGTTGATTAAGTCCAGTGGGAAGTATACATGTTTTACTCTATGCAATGTTTTAGTTAAATTAATAGTTTATTATACAAACAATTATCTAGAGTTAGGTCTCAATCCCATACAGACGAGAACCTCTGTAAGTCTGTTAAATATGCAGTCTTTGTATGTTTTGAGGGGGGGAGTTCTAGAATGAAAGTAGAAGCAGCAAAATAATTGGACCTACTCAGTAAATTTTAAAGTTTTCTACCTAGTGAATATATGTTGATGAAAACTGTGTTTTCTTACTCAAATCTTTATGTGTCGATTCTTATATTAAATGCAGATTTTGTGATGTGTGCAATGTACATTTCCTTATTCTTTTAGCCATTTTTTTAGTTTATCTTTCGCTGATTGTGTAACCTATTATACAATTATTGTTCAACTACAGATCCACTATTTTTCAACCTGTTGAATGATTTGCATCTAGATGTTTGTCTAAGTCTTGAGATATTATTTTAGGTCTTTGTTTTTACACATCAAGTGATTCATTGCATTTGTTGTTGTTGTTGTTGTTGTTGTTGTCTATGTTTGTCTTTTTGTTGGCCCTTGACCAAGTTTTGGGGAAATCTTGGTCAGGTTTGACGACTTTTTGGACATCGACATGTTGGTCGAAGATGGAGTGCCCAGGCGGATCTGAGATCGCGGGATCTCACTTGTTTTGTAGACACAACAAGGGGTTCATTAGGGTTTAGGGGATGTCATCCCATGGGTTTACCCATGATTAAGCCTTTTTGTAAGGGATATAAAAGTATAAATAAGTAAGAATGTAAAGTAGAAGAGGGAGTATCTAGCTAAGTGCAAGGGTTGTGTTGTTGTTAGCTAAGTGAAAGTGGTTCTGAGTTGCTTTGTGCAACATACTGTGTATGTAAGGCTTTGTGCCTTGACCTGATTTTGGGAAGGTGGATCTGGTGCTTAGTGCGCATATCACCTGTCCAGTGCAAAGCTTGGCTCTTTGGCTTAATACACATGAGTAGATGAATGTAAGAGATCGAAGACTAATAAATAAGAAGAAACAGTTGGTGGACATAGCCCCACACTGGGGTGAACCATGTAAATCTTGTGTTGATGGTTTTCTTTGTGTTATAATGTTTATGCTTTGAATTTTCTTAGTGCATTGATTGTTATGAATGATAGATAGATCTATGGATGCTTAGTGCTTTATTGATGATTAAATGAATGCTAGATCTGACAGTGCTATGTTCTAGATGGATTAGAGTGCTTGATCTTTAGTGTTACTGCGCCAATGGTACTTAGGGTTTGATCTGCGATGTGAATAAGGCTAATATATTAATGCATGTTGTTCCTAAGTACTCTGCGAAGTGTTATAATCACAGATCTGTGTCCCATCTTGGTTACAGACACCTGAGTCCTGTAACCCCCCTTGCTTCTACCTCGGGTGAGACTTCGCCTGCTTTGAAGGTGTTGTCGAAAGGGCTGATAGTTAGGGTTTTGTTGGTGCGTTGTTGAAGCGTTGAACCCTTCGTTTTCCCCTGTGCCAACAAATGGTTCTGTTGTCGGGACCTAGAATTGTGATTGTTGGGAACTGAGAAAAGAGAAGCTTTGTGCGTAGGTCTGTTGCTTTAGTGCGTAGTACTCTACATGAATTGTGAAGCTCTGTGCTAAGAGAGAGATCCGATCTAAAGAAAAGAGGTAAGATCTTAAAGCTTTGTGATTTTATAAGAGTAAGAAAAGTGATTTTGTTTTTTGTTTTGAAAGCATGAATCTAGGTATGTTTGATAGATTTTGTCCTAGTCTGAAGGCTAGGGCGCAGTTACAAGAAAGAGTTGTTTTGAATAAATTTGATAGAAATAAAGAAAGATATGTTATTCCTATGCATAGAAAGAATTTTTGGACTAATAAGTGGATGTAGGAACCTAGAAAGAATTTTTGCAGATTGCAAGTCCAACACTGTGATCCTAGTGCGTAGTACAAGAGAAGTTGGGGAACTTACAAGAGAAAGAGAGGCTTGACACTATGTTATAACTGCATAAGATCGAGACATCTTGCTAAGGAATGCCCTGGTACAAGTCATATTTGTCTTTGTTGTAAAATTATTGGTCATGGAGTCGAAGATTGTCCAAAGATGATTGCTAAAGTGGAACAAATGAATATGAGACAAGAAAACTATGAAGGAAGTCAAAAGAAAGAGAGCATGCTAAAGAAAGAATCAGAGAAATCTCAGATTATTCTATCACAGTTGAAAGAAACACTGGATGTTCTTAAAGATGTCAGTTTACTAGAGATTATGAAAGTAAAAAAACGCATAGATACAAGAATATGAGACTTTGACATAGACTGTGTCTTGGATGAGGAAACACAAGTGAATATTATGACAAAAAGCACATGGGAAATTTTGGGAAAGCCTGCTATGGTATCTTCATTGGGAAGAATAGGTTTATTTAAAGGAAAGACGATAACCTTATGTGGAATAGTTACTAATGTACCTATTATTATTCATGGACCATTGACTAAAGAGGAATTTGAAGTTATTAGGTTTGGTGAGAACAACGCCCTTTTCCCACTTTTGCTAGGTAAGACCTGGATTGAGAAAGATCAGATTAGAAGGAAAACAAAGGAAGAAGCTATAGAAAAGAAAAATCAAGAACTAAGGGAATTCATAGCTAGAAAAGTAGACCGACTAATATAAGAACGAGAGGATAAGTCGAAGCAACAAAAGGCAAGAGAATTAGCTAGCAAGGTTGAAAGAATACATGAAGGCTTGATGGACCTATCCATGCAAGAAGAAAGTATATCCACCCAGGAATTAGTAAGGGAAGGAATATTAACTTCGAACCCTTTGAGAGTACATTACCAGTGTGAAGTCACTACGATAGGAGAAGAGAAGAATAAGAATGGAAAGAGGAATCCATAAATAGTTAGAGAGACTTAGATCACATAAAGGAAGGCAAAGAAGCTCAGTAAGAAGAAATCCAAATTTGAAAAGATATAGGAAGTTACAAAGAAGACTTCACATGAGGCAGGCTTGAAGGATTTGAACCTCGTCGGAACAACAGAACTGCACAGAATGGGACTTCGCCTCGACGAAGCTATATGACCATTGGAGGTGCCTTGACCGTTAGACCGACGCTCCAAAATGGCTAGAAACACATTTATGGACGAATGGACCACGAGACCGCGCCATAATAGAAAAATTCACATTGATGGAAGCATCCCTATCCGTTGGAAGAATACGTTACAATGCTCGTTTATTTAACCCGTCGGGTGCTTCATCGGGACCACTTTTTGCCACCCGTGATTAACGTTACTAACAGATATTTGAATGTGTGTGTCGAGATGTGATTTCAGAACCTAGACATCACCATCCACTTGTTTACCCCACCTCTCCGTTCGCCTACCTCGACCTGTCCGTTTAAAAGTGAGAATGTCGGGCGAACAAACTGAGTTAGAGAAGTCCGTCGAGGAGGTCCTTAAGAAATTTATGGCTGACAGAGCTATGTCTGAAGGTGTCTAGGCATCGTTGACTAGGGGAATGCATGCTTCCCCTTCGACTGCATGACATTCTAGCTGTGCTAACCCCGCGACTAAGCAACGATGTAAGCATCGAGGCGATTTGACTAATGTGAAGTAGATCCTGTTAGCACCAGAAGTCACCCCTGGATTGCGGTAGAGGTAAGCCTGATACCCATCAGATTTTATGTCACTGATTGGTTATAAAAGGGGTCAAATGGGCGCAATCTCAAGAAAATATCATTTTAACTTAGAAAACTGGACTGATATGCACTAGCAGGTGAGGTCTTGGTTTAACTTCAGACAGTAAGTTGTAGTAAGGGTGAGTAGGAGGAAGACTTCGGTGTGAAAATGCAGAGGTCTACCAAGGACATCAAGTCTTTCATCAACCCAAGGAGGAACAATTTAAACACAAGAACTTCTTGAATTTAAATCTCACAACAACTGAAAGGAACTATAACAACACTATAATCAAAATTTCATTACAATGCGGCCACAATAATTCAAGTGAATCATTCAACCATGAACTCTTTCAGTATCAGAGGGAAACAAGGGGGAGTAAGGAAGTTAACTGTCATTAAACAAGATTTTTCAAATGTATATACATAACCAGATAACCAGAGAGTTCATTAAAAATTTACAATTCAGGAGCTTTGCTCTACCATCGACCCATTACAAAATATAAAAACTGAGTATTTATACTCAAAAATAAATCACATCAGCGCATTCGAGTAACTACATTGAAGGTCTTACTTCTGCATGCATCCTGACAGACTGCACATGCAACCTCGTGTCAAACACTATCTCTTGTCAGACGAAATCTTATTTCAGGACGGACTTGTGGATGAATTCACTGGCTGACAATCCCTTTCTTGATTTTCCATTTATGGTGGAGACGATGTTCAACTACCACCACCAACCTCAATAATCACTTCATTGAGATCTAGGACGACCCAAGTCAAATATGCACTTGTGGGGCTTGACAGATTCTGTATTTTTCCATCTGGTCCTGAGCTGGATGCTTGCGAGGGGGGGGTGACAACAGACGTGGATTCTAATAGTGCGACTAGCGTGCTTAGCATGAAATGACAGATGATATATAGCCAGGTGAAGGATAACGTGGGGTCCACACAAGCAGGAGTTGAGGTGTAATGGGATGGAGGTAATGTGGAACGAGGTGGCACAGGTGGTGGGAGATGAGAAGGGGAAAGGTACCGGCGGGACGGTGAGTGGAAGAAAGATGGAGGGAGCGGAAGTGATGAGGGGCGACCACTTGTAGGCCCGTGATAGGACACTATATGCACATGCGCATATCGGGGCTGTGAAAAGCGGTTTGAAACTTCCTCGCTTTTGGGCCCGATGTGTGTCTTTGGCTGACACGTAGCGCCTCCACAAACCACGGTTGTTTCCCCGGCCCGTTCTACCATTTTTATCCTGTGCGCATGTTGAAGCCCCAATATGATCGACGACCGTTGATCTGAGGCGCACCAATCTTGACCGTCCAGAATTGTGCACGTCTTATCACATCATGCCAAAAGGTCACATCGCACCTCCGACTTAGAATATAATCCGATTTGTGGGTTTTATCCCCTTCTTCGCCTTTTGTCACCTAGAGGCCAAAAACAAGGAAAAAAATCCAACCTGCAGAAATATGTGATAACATTAGGCTCCATGGGGGATAGAGTCCTCCTTGTGAGGCTCTAAGATATTCTTTAGCAGTTCCAGTTGCCTTCTGTTGGGATATGGAGTCTTTTACTAGAAAACAAAATAAATCGGGAACTGAATGGTATTTACAATGGTGAGACACCGATTGCGTATTTAATCAAAAAATATTTTCAGGAAGTGCCCATTTACAGGGCCACCAAAAAATTTGTCACCCTCCAAGTTCTACAACCTATAAGTGTTGTTTGGAAATATTTAAGAAATATTGAAGGGACCAATCCAAAGGGCTTCAAATTTTTCATGCTTGCCACTGTCCTGGCTGGGCGCATCCCATTTAAGCACCAGATCTCCTAGTTGGAAATCCTCTTTTCTCGCTTTCCTGTCGAAAGCTCGCTTGATCTTCTGTTGACGTTCAAATTCTTTGTCCAGTAGTTTCTCTCTATTATGTTGGACTTATACCAGCTAATGAATTCTTCTAATCATATCATTGGGCTCTTCCTGAGAATCCTGAAAGAATTTTTCCACAGGCAGGGTAAGCTGAGAAGGGAAGATGGCCTCAACTCCATAGACAAGATGGAAAGGGGAGAGGCCCAGGGACCTCTTTGTTGTCACCTGATCAGCCCACAGAGAAAATTTGAGCTTTGAATCCCATGATTTCTTGTTGTTCTCTAGCAGTCTATTGATGATATTTATCAGGCTTTTGTTAGAGGACTCTGCCAATCCATTGCCTTGGGGGTAGTAGGGGGTAGAGTGGATCAATGAAATTCTGTACTGCTCACAAAAGTTGATCAATGGCTCAGACTTGAAGGATGCAACATTATCAATGATGATTATGTTTGGACACCCAAACCTTACTATAATATCCTCCAAGAAACCAATAATCACCTTATGAGAAGCACTCCTTGTGGGGATAAATTCTATCCACTTGGTGAAATAATTTGTGGCAGTTAAGATCCATTTGTGCTGACCGCTTGATGCAGGATGAATTTCCCCAATAAATTCTAGGCCCCATTGCTGAAAGGGTCCTAAAGCTAGTACATGCTTCAATGGAAAAGACTTGATTGCTACTTTCCTGAGAATTTCTGACGTTGGATACAAGCTCTGATTTTTTCACAGACATCAGTGAATAGAGTGGGCTAGTAATACCTAGCCCTGAGATTTTTGTAGGCTGTGGTTCTCTAGAAGCGATGTCCCCCACACAGGCTATCATGAAAATCAAATATAATCCTCCGGGCCTCCTATGGGTTTAGACATCTCAAAATCACTCCTAGAGGGTCTTTTCAATACAAGACCTGGTCAATAAGGCAATATATAATTGCTTTGAGCTTTAAATCTCTTGCCTTTCTTTTTCCCATACCATCTGGAGGCCTTAACTCCCGTAGAAAAAATATAATATCTTTGTAGTAGGTGCATTCTGCCAATGGAGTGTTGTCCTGAGAACTTCTGTCAGACAACTCAGCCTGCTGATCTTCTGAACAAGTGTGGATGAAGTTAACCCCCAAATATTTACAATTAGACTCAACTAATAACTTTTCTAAACCTTGGCCTTTAACTAGTTTGGTGGGATTTATTTCAATATCAAACTCAAGGATTTTGGCAATCCACTTGCTCCTTCATCCATCTATGTCAAGCTGAATGAGAATGTCCTTCCCAAAAGCTGAAGGGACACATGCAATAACCCTTGAATGAAGAACATAGATTATGAAATCCTTAAGGGATTTCACCAATGCATAGGCCTGTTTCTCCATGATGTCATATCTGATATCTGTTTCTCTCAGTGCTCTGCTGAAAAAGGAAATAGGTTGCTCCAACCCTTCGACATTCTTTTGCAATAAAACAACTGCCACTGTTTCAAAAGAAGCAAAGGAAAAAATCATAAAATCCTTGGAATAGTTAGGACTGATAAGCACAAGTGCTTCAGTCAATGCCTTTTTTATTTTATCGAAGGATTCTCTAGGCTCAACAATCCATTTTACTTCATTCCCCTTCTTGAGCATGGCTGTGACATGTTTCACCAATTCAATAAAATTTGAAACAAACCTTCTCAGAAAATTAATTTTTCCCAAGAAAGACTGAACTTCCTTCTTGGATCTGGGAAGTGATAGGGCTTGTATGGCTTCTACCCTGCTTGAATCAATTTTGACCCCCTCATTTGATGCTATTTTCCCCAATAATTTCCCTTCCTTCATGACAAACAATGATTTCTTGGGATTTAAGGAGACACCAAATTTCTTGCATTTCAGGAAAAACCTTTTTAAATGCTCACAGTGCTCTCTATATGATCTGGAGAAGACCGTGATATTGTCCAGATAGATGACCACAAACTTGTCCCTTTATCCAACGAAATCAATATCCATGTCTCTATGAAAGGTCGCCCCCGTGTTCATCAATCCAAAGGGAATTTTGGCATACATCAATGTACTCCAAGGAGTGGTGAAGGATGTTTTTTCTTTGTCTTCGGGCAGGACTGAGATCTGATTGTATCCTGAAAAGCCATCAATCATGGATATCCTTGATGCACCAGTTACCCTTTGTAATATGTGCTCCATTTTCGACAAGGGGTAATTGTCTTTCTTTGAGCTCCTGTTCAGGTTCCTGAAATTGACACAAAGTCTTATTTCCTCACTTTTCTTTCTCACCGGGATGAGGTTGGCCACCCACTCTGAATATCTCAAAGGCACAATGATATGGGCATCTAACAACTTCTTTACCTCTCTCTCCATGATAGGCAGTAGCATAGGATTTATTTGTCTTAATTTCTGCCTAAATGGTTTGGCCTTCTCTTTCAGTGGGATCTTATGCTCATTTACGCTGGTGTCATACGTTCTGAGATCTTCATAGGTCCAGGAAAACACATCAGCGAATTCCCTTAATAACTCAGCATACTCAACCCTCTGCTCCTTTGATAGGTTGCTTGACAACTTAACAAACTTTGGATTCCCCTCTGTGCCAATATTACACTCAACCACCTCAACATTCTTATTTGAAACCTGACCTTTTACTGCCACATCATTCCCATAATAATCTCTCTAAAGGAACCAGTCCCTTCGAGATGTGATTGCTGGGAAACTGAACAATGTGATAATCATCCATTTTGTTCCGAAAAACATGGGCATGCGGCTCTATTTCAGAATCAAGATCTTGATCAATGTGTAATGCAGAGAATTCATCAACCGACTCAAGAAATCTTCTGATTTCGAGATCATCCTCAAACACCTTCCAATGCTTGATATTATCAGGTACAGAGGGCCTATATCTAATTTCAATGTCATACCTAAGCTTGGGTGGTAGAGGAGCTTTGAAATTGCTATCTAACATAGCCAAGGAGTCAACCATGACATTATCTTCTCTTGGAATAAATGAAATGTTGAAGGCCGAGAAAAAACTGTCAATGAGGTCCCATACTTCATTTCTGTAACTTCTGAGCTGAGGGTGTTTGTCCTGATAAATATTTCTGATCTGTTGGAAAATAAACTCAACATCACCAAACACTGATATCTCCTTAATCCCCATGTTTTTTGCAGCTCTCAATCCCAAAACAAGAGCTTCATATTATGCCACATTATTGGGAGTTTCAAACTCTAATTTGTATGACAGGGATATGGTTTCATGACAAGGTGACACAAAAACCACTCCAGCACTAGCACCTTCCCTAGAAGAGGCTCCATCAAAAAACATTTGCCACATCGAAGTAATTGGAGGAGAATATTCACCGAGTATACTGGGTTTTTTGATCTCAAGAGGGGGTTCAGGGGCATCGGTGAGTTGCAATAAGATGGATCCTAAATCAATATACAGGACGAAAATAGGATGATTGGTGGGATCTACTTCATTGCTGATAATGTAGGCCAACTAATCTTCTCTGTACAGTCTTCTATGCTCCCCTCCAAATACTGGAATGGTAGCATATGTGAGGTCCATCTGTAATGTTCCTCCGAGTCTTTTTATCCAAGATCTTGACAATAACATGCCAAACTTGGGAGGAACATCAACCACCACGATATCCATGACCACACTTTTCATGGGCAGCTGAAACAAGGTTACCACCAGGTATTTTATGACCCCAAGACATTGCACCCTCCTCGAATCAAAAGAATATAAATCATGATAAACTTTTGTGAATTCTAACCCGAGTTCTTCCATGACTATCTTGGGAATGAGATTATGAGATGCCCCAGAATCCATCAAACAATTATGAACCACCTTATCATGTATGTTAAGGGATGTGTAGAAGGGAGGGGATGAATCATCTCTATCTTCTACCATAGGACCTAATATGACTGCTGACTTTTCGTCTTGGAAGTTTACTGAGTCTGTGGAATGACAAGGTGGTTCAGGCTGCAACAACTTAGAGAGGGACCTTTTGAAGTCTTTGTGCTTGATCAACTCTGAAAGGGGTACAGGGATCCTAATCTTTTGGATTTCGTGCTCAAGGCTAAAGGAGGAAGGGGGATTCAAAATTTCTCTCACTTCTGGGACATGGTCTTTGGCTACTGGTGAGGGATTCTAAGCTTTCTTTTCCTTGCTACTGTTAGCTATATCTTTAGCAGGTTTCTCTGCTCTGGAGGGATGATCAAGGATGTCATACTTCCCTTCCTTCTTAGACCGTAGGTTGTATTTATTGGGATTATTACTGGTCTTCTCCCCCTTGCTTAGATCATTTATTTGACTATTCATGAGGGATTCCTTGTAGGCAGATTGAGTTAAATGGGGAAAAGGGGAGGTGTCTCCAACACAAGGAATTTTAGGGTCAAGCTCCTCTTCTTCCCTCTCCTCATCAATTACAAGGTTGTTTTGAAGGGGGATTTGAATTTTCTGATCATTCCTATCTCTATCCCTTTGTTCCCTCGACATAGTCTGAAGAGCATTGTTATTTGGCCTCCTAAAGTTGCCTTTGTTATCAACATTTGGGACATTCTTGCAACCTTGATTCCCTTAGAATTTCATTTTCTCCATTTCTGCAGACAAGGACTTCACTGTCTTGGTCAATTGATCTACTTGAGGGTGAGATGCAGAAGAACCAAAGGTTGAGGCCTCATATATTCCTCTTCCCTTGTCTCTGTCAGATTTTCTTCTAAGCCGATCAATTGCCAACACATTGGATTCTACTTCCAGGGATGCATCTTGCATATTATCCAAGGAAGTAGCTCTTCTCTCTCTGAGCAGGAGGCAAAAATCGGGGTCAAAAGCACTAGCATAAGTGATTTTGGCAGAGGCTTCTGTGGGTTTTATCTCAGCAGGGATCTTATTATACATCTTATTGAATCTATTGGAGAAGTCAGAGACAAATTCTCCCTCTTTTCTTTTAAGGGATCCAAATTCCGTGATATAATACATAAAATCTTTTTTATCCCCCCACTACCTCAAGAAAACATCATCTAGAGCTTCAATCCAAGCAATAGAACCATGGGTCAATCCCCTTAATCATTTCCTAACCTCACCATCAAGGCTCTAGATAAAAACTCTCATCTAGACATCTTCGTTTTCAATGTTCAGGTTGTATGCATAACTGTAGAAAGAAACAAGGTGTTCTTCAGTAGTGATGTCTTCCTCTCCAGTGAATTTGGGCATATACTTTAGGTAATCTCCACCAGGGAGAGCATTCATGGGTTGAGGTAAGACTAGGGGGGAATATCTAGCAGCCACTATGGCATCCATTCTATTTATAGGGGGATTAACACCTGCCATAGGGATACGAGGTGGAGGAGAATTGGGAGGAGAAGGTGTTCGACCAGGGGAGACTGGAGCTGAGCTTCCGAGAGGAAAAGGAAGCAACAACAGATTCAGAGAAAAGGCTTCAGGGCTTGGGGGAAAAGAGGTTTCCCTCTCTGTGGTAGCAGAAACAATAATAGGAGGAGGGGTGGTAAAGCCCAGGGTAGGAAAATCTTCTGAAGTCCTGGGTCTAGACTAGTATACAACGCCAGGGGAGATAGGAGTGACAAATATTTATCCTTTCAATCCGAAACCAGGAGGGGAAAACTACACAGGAACACTCCTAAAATTTAAACTTCGGGAAACTCCAACAGATGGTAAAATAGGAAAATGAGAAGCAATTATTGGAGTTTCTACAGAAGGACAGTGAAAATCATTAGAAATAATTGTTTCAACAGAAGAAGTACCTTCTCAGAGGGCCTTTCCCTTTCTGATAATTTTCTCTGGGTCAGCTTCGGGCGTTGCTAAAGGAAGCTATGGAGTAGACCTCGTATGTCTGCTTCTGGAAACCACAACTGGAATAGTGAAGTCGCCAATGGGTTCACCTCAGTGGAGCCACCATAGTGGAGTCACTAGGTGCACAGTAGCAATCTTTGATGTACTAAGTTCTGATGCACCTTCAGAACTAGTCAGCTTTGTTGTTCAATCCCAGGGAAAATATTCAATTTCATCCCCGACAATGGCGCCATAAATGTTAGCACCAGAATTCACCCCTGGATTGCGACAGAAGTAAGCCTGATACCCATCAGAGCTTATGTCATAGATTGGTTATAAAAGGGGTCAAATGGGCGCAATCTCAAGAAAATATCATTTTAACTCAGAAAACTGGACTGATATGCACTAGCAGGTGAGGTCTTGGTTTAACTTTAGACAATAAGTTGTAGTAAGGGTGAGTAGGAGGAATACTTTGGTACGAAAATGTAGAGGTTTGCCAAGGAAATCAAGTCTTTCAGCAGCCCAAGGAGGAACAATTTAAACACAAGAACTTCTTGAATTTAAATCTCACAGCAACTGAAAGGAACTATAACAACATTATAATCAAACTTTCATTGCAATGCGGCCACAATAATTCAAGTGAATCATTCAACCATGAAATATTTCAGTATCAGAGGGAAACAAGGGGGAGTAAGGAAGTTGATTGTCATTAAAAAAGATGTCTCAAATGCATATACATAACCATATAACCAGGGATTTCATTAAAACTTTACAATTCGGGAGCTTTGCTCTACCATCGACCCATTACAAAATATAAAACCTGAGTATTTATACTCAAAAGAAAATCACAACAACACACTCGAGTAGCTGCATTGGAGGCATTACGTCTGCGTGCATCCTGACAGACTGCACATGCAACCTTGTGTTATACGCTATCTCTTGTCAGACGAAATCACATTTCAGGACAAACCTGCAGATGAATTGACTGGTTGATAGTCCCTTTCTTGATTTTCCATTTATGGTGGAGATGATGTTCAATCGCCACCACCAACCTCAATAACTGCTTCATTGGGATCCGAGATGACCCAAGTCAACTCTGCACTTGTGGAGCTTGATGGCTTCTGTATTTTTCCATCTAGTCCTGAGCTGGATGCTTGCAAGGGGGGGTGATAATAGATGTGGATGTTAATGATGCGACTAACATGCTTAGCATGAAATGGTAGACATGAGATAGCCAGGTGAAGGATAACGTGGGGCCACACAAGTAGAAGTTGAGGTGTAATGGGATGGAGGTGATGTGGAACGAGGTGGCACAGGTGGCGGGAGATGAGAAGGGGACATGTACCAGTGGGATGGTTAGTGGAAGATAGATGGAGGGAGAAAAAGTGATGAGGGGCGGTCACTTGTCGGCCCAGGATAGGACACTATATGCACATGTGCATATCGGGGCTGAGAAAAGCAGTCTGAAACTTACCCTCTTTTGGGCCTAATGTGTGTCTTTGGCTGACACGTAGCGCCTCCATAAACCACGGTTGTTTCCCTGGCTTGCTCTACCTTTTTTATCGTGTGCACATGTTGAAGCCCCGATATGATCGACGACCATCGATCTAAGGCGCACCAATATTGACTGTCCAGAATTGCATGTGTCTTATCAAATCGCGCCAAAAGGTCACATCGCGCCTCTGACTTAGGATATAATCTGTTTTGTGGGTTTTATCCCCTTCTTCACCTTTTTTCACCTAGAGGCTGAAAACAAGGAAAAGCATCCAACCTGCAAAAATTTGTGATAACAGATCCCGTCGATCTCACCGGATTATATCCCACCTTTGGCTGGCACGGTTAACGACGACAACATCCCACAGGACTACGAGTACACTTTGATCACCGCGTACATCCCGAAGGGGATACACCTAGAGGGAAGGCAGTTGGGATAGATCCCATCCCTGAAGAATAATGATTTCAACTTTGGAGACAAAAATAACTATGTGATGCTCTCACCCCATAGATATTTGGAAAAGACCAATGGGAAGAAACCTCTCATCGTCGCCCAGGCATGGATAAAGGAGTTCACATAGTCCACTATAATTAATGTAATGAAGATCCCTCATTTTGGCTGACATAAGGAGGTTAACGCTTGCATTAAAATCCTCCTGTTGTGCTATCATGGTGGATACCTGTGGCTCGATAGGTGGATTACTGTGGATTCGACGTTGCTCCACTTGATCATAGGACTGAGCATGCAGGGACCCGACCCTCAACAGTTCTACCTAGGGAAGGCTTCACACCGCTCCCCGACACAGTGTATAAAGGAGGCATACGACGAAGTTGAAAAGGGAAAGCGAGGCTACAAGGTAGCCTCTATCCAGGATGGTGTAGTGCACCTCACTTTCCAACTCATAGCTGGAAATCTCATCAGAAAGAATTTCCCCACACAGGTCACTGGGTTCGTGGTGGACCTCACAGAAAAATGCGTGGAAGGGATGCAGATGAATTGGGTGATCTACCTCATCAACAAGCTCGAGAAAGACTATCACAAAGTGCAGGATCAGGGATACGAGTTCCATTTCAGCTGGTTTCTTGTGTTGATTGCATTTGTCGCTTGGCAAATGCTGGAAGGAGCAACCTTCCCGGAGATTGAACCATCGGAGCCATTGGCAACTAGATTCTCTACCTTGTGGTACACAAATTAAATGTCGAAGCAGTGGAAATTGAACGTTGTGTTCCATGCCTACTATCAACAACTGAAGGTTTCCATAGAATTATTCCCTCGCATGACACCGCACACCTTGCACCAGTACAGGCTGATCGCTAAGTTCCTCGCAGATTGACATTTCATATATATCATTGCACGCAGGGATGAGAGCAAGGAAGAATTACAGTCCTATTACAATTTGAATGATGAAGACATGGAGGAGATCACCAAGGAATGTTTGAAGGAGTTCCTTCTCCCAGTTGCAGATGCAGAGATCTCCGACGCTGATATCATAGGAAGCCCCTTGGTCACCTGGGTCGAGCATGTCGAACATACTAGTGCGAATAAGAAGAAGAAAAAGGAGGAAGTCCAAGATATAGAGACTGGTGAGGAGGACAATGTCTCTGAAGAAAATGGATTTGGCTCCTTAGAAGGAGGAGGATTCGAAGTAGATGGACATAAAGGAGGGGATGAAGGAGAAAAGAAAGGAGAAGGTGAAGCTACACCGCAAAAAGATCCCCCTGCCGAAACCATAACTCCATAGAAACCTTCGATGTTAAGCCCTAATATTGGCTCATTACCACTTAATTGGGGCATATTAGATTAGTAATATTAATTTATTTATGTCGGCTTTAGGCCATTAGTTTTGATTTATATTAGTAATGTTATTTTATTTATGTCGGCTTTAGGCCATTAAAACCTCCTAGTCTCCTATATATACCAAGGAGACATTTTCATTTTGAATCATCTTGTACTTGA
>ML793790.1:424871-442317 GCA_009831015.1 Picea engelmannii
CTGATATTACTGCAAAATTTCATTTTCTTAATGTTACAGGTGAATTTCATAACTTTTATTGATTGATTTATTGTGTCAACATTTTTCCAAGGTGTCCGTGGCAGAAAATCACCCGCTACATCTGTCCAGGGTGACCATGGAAAGGCACCCATTGTGCCTCACCAGGTAAATGTTAAATACAGTAACAACTTATGACTACAACAACTAAATTTCTGAAATTTCATTATTATTTTTTTTTTTGATATTACTCCAATATTTCATTTTTTAAATGTTACAGGTGAATTTCATAACTTTTGTTGATTGATTTATTATGTTAAGTTATGTGTTACATAAACTTTGTGGCATTAGTTGTGCCATTAAACACTAGTGTATCTTTAATCTCTACATGAATCCACTTAATGGAATTTGGTAGTGTGCATATTTGTGTCAATTAATTCTCATACTCCCTAGGCATATGAGAATGCAAAAATGCAACTTATGCAACTATATGAAACTATATGCAACTTTATGCAACTATGTTGGAACTATATGCAAATATGCAACTTATCGAACTATATGCAACTATGCAACTATATGCAACTTTATGCAACAATGCAACTATATTGCAACTATATGCAACTATTTGAAACTATATGCAACTATATTGCAACAATTTCGTAAGCAACTATATGCAACTATGCAACTATATGCAACAATGCAACTTATCATGTTTTTTAGTGACAATATGCAACTTTATGCAACAATGAAACTTATGCAACTATATGCAACTTTATGCAACTATATGCAACTATATGCAACTGTGTTGGTACCGCAAACGTATATTGGCACGATAATAAATCATTTCATCAACAACCTACAACTCCCCCTCGTCTAGTTGTATACTACAATTCCCTTTCCCAATATACTAGTTGGATACTACAATTCACCTTCCCACTATGCTATGGGAAATGCATGACAATTTTTCATCTAAGTATACCATAAATTATTAAGGATTGTCATAATGAGCCTTGTGGGGGACATTTCATTGACAAAATCACCGCAAACAAAGTGTTTCATCTGGGATACTATTGGCATACCATCTTCCAGGATGCCAAGTATGTCATAAGTTGTGATAGTTATCAATGAATGGGTCTACCAGTCTAGTTAGATGAGATGCCACTGTAACCACATATTGTGATAGAGCCATTCGAAAAATGGGCTCTTGACTTTGTTGAGCCAATTATCCCCCCTTAAAAAACAAATATGTACATCATGGTGTGCATCGTCTATGTAACCAAGTGGGTTGAGGCCAAATATTTTCCAAGAGCCACTAAGCAAGCAATAACTGACTTCCTCTATGATTAAATATTGTCCGCTTCAAGGTTCCTTGTGAGATTTTTTCTAACCAAGGAGCCCAGTTTTTAACCCAACTCATTTGGAATATCACTTAGTAGTTCAATATCAAACATCAGATGTCCACCCCATACCATACACAAGTGAATGGAAAAGTGGAAAGTAAAAACAAGGTGTTAGAAGCCATCATGACCAAAATCATATAACAACATCATAAGGATTGGGTTGACTAGTTTCCAGAATAACTTTGGGCTTACCGAACCACCTAGATAAATACTACAAGGTTCACTCTGTATGAACTCATGAATGGTAAGCTTGTAGTCCTCCTAATCGAATTTGAAATCAAGACATTGAGAATTGTGTTGCAAGTAGGGTTGGACCTTTCATAATCACAACACCACTGAATAAATCAGATCAATGAACTTGTTAAAATCTTTCAATCCATTTCACAATAGATCTCTCTCGTTTAGCAATGAAGAGTCAAGTGGCACAATAGGTTCATCAAGAAAAAACAATTTAAAGAAGGTGATTTGACCTTCTTGTTTGATTCCAGGTACAAGGATTTCAAGGGAAAATTGTGTACCCACTGGATGGGCCCATACAAGATTGACACTATCTATGACAATGGTTATGTCAAGTTGTGTACAATTGATGATCACAGGATCTTGATCATGGCCAATGGCCACCAATTGCAATTGTACCAGAAGACAATGTCTATGGAGGAGTTCATACAGGAATACTTAAGCAAGTTGATCTACAAGTTGTAAGTAAGGTGGTCTCACCACCAACACCTACTTCCTCTTAATTATCCCCATTCTCCTTAAAAATAAAAAAAGAAAAAAAAGAGAAAAAAAACAACAATAAATTATAGTTATGAAAACATGTTTCAAGCATTGCTAGATCTAGTGATATTAGAAAACTAGGGTACTAGTTGATGTCACTTGAAAAAAGAGAGTTAATAATCCAATTGCAAAAACCTCTTTGAGACACAATTGGACAAACTACTTGAAAACCAATTTTCTAGCAGGTAGAGGTTGTTAAAAAAAAAGCAAAAAGAAATAAAACACCAAAATGAAAAATCATGGCTCACTATGTAGTGAAATTACAAAATACTACAAGGTTGAATTCAATTGTTGTAGTATAGTTTGACTAAATTATCTTCTTTAGAGATAGTTTCCATAGTTTCATGAGATGATCTATATTTAGCACTATTTCAAGCTCATATGAGACTTTGATTTCATTTATCTTGGCTATTTTTCTTCAAATAAGGTATGAAAATATGGTGTGATTCTACACTAAGAATGGTTTGTTTCCATTTCCATTTTTTAGGATTATACAAGGGATAACATAGAGGATCATTATTCACTAGGATGTGGCAAGTTATAGGTAACGACCAATCCCTTTTGATCTTTTTGTATATTTGACAGAACTAAATCAATCCATAGATCATATCTCTAAGACAAAAAAAATTTCAAATGCCATAAAAACTTTGTAGTCCTCATAGGTATCCTAAGGAAAACATATTTTCAGGAATCAAGGGTTGTGTTTGACAATATAGAGGCCTAAAATTTCCTTGCCGACAAGATGTCATTCAAACAAAAGGGCACTCTAGAGTTCATTTCAATCAAATTATGTAGGATAAGATTAATATGTGGATACTACTCTATTTTCATTAGGGCCCAATTCCAAGAAAGGTTGTTAAAGTAAGATTCAATTCCTTCCCAGAATAAATTATCTCAAGGATTCCCTTGCAAATTCATCCCAACACATCTTTCCCTATAACAACCTAAGATAATAAACTTGATCCACTCTGATATTCTCTAAATATCGCAAGCTATATCTGGGCTGCAAATTTGTAGCATAAAGTGACCTTGGGACTTGATGGACCATTACAACTTTCATCAAATTCCACATACCCCTCCATTTGTTCTAGTTACATTCTAGATACTCCGGAAACATTTGATTACGGTATGACAATATGGGATTAGCCTACCAATCTTTAAAAATCCTCACTACCTTGTCTCTTGTTGGAGCCGCCTTTTTCATTTGGTTCGAATATATTTTAAAAGTCAAATGTTGGTTCTTAAGTTCTTTTTCACTTCGTGACATTCACCTACTAAAAATCTCAGTAGTCTCATCATGCGAAATAACGGGGGATGTGATGTTTTTTAAGTTACCACTTTTTATCGTTAAACGAAGGTTGTTGCTTTTTGTACCTCAGAATATCGCTCTTTGTGAGTTGCAAGTCACAAGATTTACAAACCCCAATATGCAAAGTCGTGAAGAGTTTTTAAAAGCTTACATCAGGTGAAAGATAAGAGTGAGACCATGTAAACCCCAGTCAAGTGTTGTCGGGATTTCGTGTCTCGGTGTTCACTCTCTCCTAAAACATTATCGCTAAAACTCCGAAACACAAAGCCACGAAAATTTTACCTAAGTAACCCAGGTTAGAGTCAGGGTTGATTAGTTTTTACCATGATTAAGTTTCTCGGGATTTTGCGACTCGGCTTACATTCCTCTCGGAAACTTTACCTTCGAAGTCCCAAGCCGCGAAGTCGCGATATAAATGAAAGCATAATTAATTAAAACACTTAATCTTAGTTACGTCCTTGCTTAATTAAATCTAATCATCATAGTCTCGGGTTTTAGAGGCTTGAAAGGTTAGATTTAAAAGTCCTGATACAACGAACGCCAAAATGTTGATTTAAATCACAATTAAGGAATCCAAGCCAGCATAATCAATGTTTAATGCAAATGATAATAATTCACAATCTACGAGGTAATTTCAATTGATCCTTGCGCCAACTTGTGCCACAAACCGTTGAATTTTATGGCATTAAATTGGAAATAAGGCAAAACGACAAAGTAAGGATATGGTTTTTATTGCCAAAATATCTATCTAAATATGATTGGACCGTTATGTTCGTAAGGACATCGATATGTTAAATGTTTGAAGATACAGATCTTTTGCTTCCTATTTTATTCATAAAGTTCATTTCTATCCTGCACAGAGAAGTTTTTCTCAGCAAGCTAACTTCTATATGTATATGCATTTTTATTGAAGAAGAGCTAAGTTACAATCCCTTGTCATGGCCCTGCGAAAAGCATCCAAGGAGAGCGTTGAGGTTTCAGGACAAGGTTATGATAATGTTTCTGATACTTCACCTCAGAGCATTGATTTTGTGCGAACCTGTTCATATGTCTTAGAGGTTTTGCAATCAGATGTGGTGAACTGTTCAGACGATTCCAGTGACAACGAGAAAGACAACATGACTACCAAATACAAGATCATTGTCTAGGCAGAGATGCACAAAGTAGTGGCCAGGCCACGCCTTTTGCCTTACTATGACATGATCCGATGGGCGCTAGATCATGTATACATCCCTACCAGAACCATCATCAATGAGCAGAAGGTTATTGTTGGGACCTTTAGACTAGAAAAATTATAGGCAATGTACAAGTTACCACCCACGTCAGACTTCACATACAATGCAGAGTTTCTAGAGGGTTTTAAATATAAGGAATGCAGGCAATACACAAAAAGTTTATCTGATTTGATCAAGGATTGGGTCTCACACCTAGCGAAGTTCAGGGAAGACGACAATGGAATTTATTCCATATCTTCTTTGGAACCACAGTTCAAATACGTAGCGATGATGACCTGTAGATTGCACGGGAGGGAAGACACCACACATTTTTTCCTCCCATGGGTGCCCTAATATACTCAGTAGCAGAAGGCTCTTCTTTCGACTGGGCCAAAATGTTATCAGATAACATGACCAGTCGGATTATAGAATATCGGACACAGAAAGAGAGCGGGAAAGCTGCTTCATTTTTTATGTCCGCATATCTCATGGATGCAGTATGTTCTACGACGCCTTTTCCCTTGATGAATTGGAGCTGGGCTCCATTGGATGTTGAGCCAGTCCATGTATACCATTCTAATCTTTGGGAGGACAAGGCTTCGGATTTCATATACAAAATCTTCAACTAGGTAATGGTACCGATGCATGTTGCCATCTTCGGAAATCCACCACTCAGGATATCAGATAGCATCATGGCAAATTTAAGTAGAGTGGCCGATTGGTATGTGGAGAAAGAATTTTCATACATCAGGGTTTTCGACACTTCCATCCCTCTACATGATTTACCCTTACTTATACCCGACAGGCTGACTTGTTGTGAGATCGCTAGGCAAATCGTAATTGGCGGTATAAGTAAAGAACTAAAATGGTTTTCAAAAAAGGTATGTCCAACTTTTCCTATTAATTTAAACACCTATTCATTATTAGACTTTGGGCATGCAAAGGCCAAGGCAACATCCCTAGATGATATAAAGTCAGTTCACATCGAATTCAAGAAACACGATCTACAGAGGGTCGTGATTAATCATTTGGCCAACTGTGGCCTTAAAAGATTTGAGCACGAGAATTCGCCTCATGATGATATTTTCCGAGGTGCAAAATCTTATGAAGAGGTTTTGGCTCTAATACAATCCCTGTCGCCCGAAGAAAGGGCCGATGTTGTTAGATTCTAAGAGCATAGGATATCAGATAACATCATGGAAAATTTAAGCAGAGTGGCCGATTGGTATGTGAAGAAAGATTTTTCATACATCAGGGTTTTCGACACTTCCATCCCTCTGCATGCTTTACCCTTACTTATACCCGACAGACTGGCTTGTTGTGAGATCGCCAGGCAAACCGTAATTGGCAGTATAAGTAAAGAACTAAAATGGTTTTCAAAAAATGTATGGCCAACTTTTCCTATTCATTTAAACACCTATTCATTATTAGACTTTGGGCATGCAAAGGCCAAGGAAACATCCCTAGATGATATAAAGTCAGTTCACATCGAATTCAAGAAACACGATCTACAGAGGGTCATGAGTAATCATTTGGCCAACTGTGGCCTTAAAAGATTTGAGCACGAGAATTCGCCTCATGATGATATTTTCCGAGGTGCGAAATCTTATGATGAGGTTTTGGCTCGAATACAATCCCTGTCGCCCGAATAAAGGGCCGATGTTGTTAGATTCTAAGAGCATAGGTGGAGTTTCCTTCCTCCAGTGTTACGGGGTGAATATTTGACAACCGTAGAGGTGCAGAAAACAAAGGCTGAAGGCTCCAAAGATTCAACACCCGGCCAAGAAGAACAACAGGATAAAGAAGAGCAAGCTGGGGGCCCGAAACAGGAATCCGAGGCTTCCGATCCTCCAAGCAAGACAACTTCGGTCATTACTCCAGGGAAATCTTCTAAACATGACGACAATCCCATCGCCTCCATTACCCCCCTACAGTATGCAAAGGAGATCCTGGACGCAGGTTGGATTGTGGGTGAAAAATTGAAACCTATTAGTTATAGAGCTACCTCTGAATCAATTCTTCTTCGATAAGAAGAGGAAAGTGGTTGTGAGACAAGAACTCTACCAAGAGGCAGGTGTTGTCTCTAATAAATTTAAAATTTTAACTGATAGGAAAAAAATGAAGAAAGAAGAATTTGTGACGCAAATAGTAGGAACATTGGGGGCTTTTGCCACGATGAACCAATATTCAGTCCGGACCCTAAAAGATCAGCTAAAATGAAAAAATTGTTTGATCAAGACGCTAGAGGCTAAACTAGCTATAGCAGAGGCTTCTGCTAAAGATCAGGCAAGTGCGAATTTAGAGAAAGCAAGAATAGAAGATCAAAAAGAAATTGAGTGGCTTAAAGTTGATCTCGAAAAAAAATAGTTGATGGTTCGGACGAGTTAGACTTAGATAAACCAACAAAAAGAGTTGATAGACCAGCTCCAAGCCAAACTAGAATTTGCCGAAATCCAGGTAATTGATATCGAGATATTTCAATCCCAAGCAATAGAGATCAGAAAAAGGTTATCGGCAACGTAGCAGGGTCTGCTTGTTAAAGTAGAAACAATTCAAAGCAACTTTTGACTCATTGATCAGGTGTTGGAAAACCTCTCTCTTAAAGAAAGGGATGTCGGAGCAGCTTTGGTGGAATTCCAAGAGGCTATTATAGCCACAACGAGAAGGGAAACAAGCAATAGTTCTATTTTTCCCATCGTAGAACAGACCAGAGGTAATATCTTGTTGAAAGAATGGGAGTGAAATATATTCGAAGGCAAACAACAAGCTATGAAGCTAAGGAAATCTTGCGAATAAATTTTCGGTTTGTTAAGTGAGATTTGTTTGGGTTCCGATGGTGAAAGTGGCATGGAGATACTGGGTTAGATCAATACAGCTAAATTTATGCTAAATATCAAGGAAAATGAAGAAAGAGAATTAGTCGAAATATCACAAATAACTCAAACAGACATAGTGCAAATAGACAAATGGCTAATTAAACCGAGTATACTATTATGCTCTATCAATGCCAAAGATCAACAGTTGGAGGGAAAGTTGCCGCTATTGATGAAAGACTGCTATATTTTTGAGGCAAATAATTAAGCAGATCCATCTAAGTTGATATCACAGCTGGTGGAGAAGTGCGTTATTTGCACGGAGCATGCGAAGAGGCAAGTTTCGGGTATCAAATGAGAATAGAGATAAAGAAACGAAACGTTTCAACTGCTTTGATTGTAACTGAAAACCTCTGGAATTATTGAGATTCCATCGCATAAAAATTTGTATAAATATACATTTTGAAGAAAGAAAAAAGGCTAGACCTTTTTGATTAATTGTAATAGAGACTGTCTCTTCTCGAGAATTAATACAAAGCAATCCGGAGATTCCTAATTCTGTCACTATTGTGTTATGAGTTTGTTCTCTTTGCTATTTCATATTCATTCTTATTTTACTTATATATATCTGATGAATGTCACATTGCAATTTAGTAAAACTTCTACTGCAGTGATTAATGTTTAGCTGTCTATTGTTTACAGTTTTTCCTCTGTATCGGCTACTAGCAGGTACAAGACCTATAAATCTTTAGGTTGTTATATTTTATGCTTCATCGGACCATTTCTTATCTTATTTTCTTCTCCTGTTTACAGAGTGAGATTCTCTTTTGATAGGAGCTTTATTCTATGGACAACTTAATGTTATTCCCATAATTCATACACCATTTATTTCAAATATAACGCAGTTACGGAAAAAGGCCTTTGGTTTGCAATTTGCTTTTAATATTGATTTCTAAAGTTTTCTTTTATAAAATCAAATTGATATAGCATAAAAACTTTCGGATTTCTTTAAATTTTTTGTTCCTCTATGACTGTCCCTGTTGTAAGACAACCCAATATTGAACCTGGCTTGACAGATCAAACCCATATCGCTTTAAATCTCTTTGATACCATACTTAAAACGGCTAACACCCGAGCATAACTTGAACGTTCATGGGCTGCAATTGAAAGGGATATAAACATCCAGGAATAGTTGGAAGCCAGACAATGACAACCTAGGAATCAACCTTAGCTTCCTTTCCCGAAGGTATACCCTCCTCCCTTTTTACATCTTACTAACTTTAGGATGCCTAGACACTGTACTTTTTAAAATCCTTAAGTACAAACTCTGGAACAACATCGTTTTGGCGCCGTTGTCGGGGACGAAGTTACGAAACCTTTTCCCTGGGAAGAACGACATATTTTCAAGCTTCACCCTTTGATAGTGAACAAAGAGTGAGCGCTTTTTAAAGGTTTTTCTTATCTTTCACTTGGAGACTCTACGTATAAGTAAATTGGCATCCAGTCAAAGGAATACCATACAAAACCCAGAGAACAAGCAGACCACGCCTGTTTCAGATACCGAAAAAATACTAAAAGCTAGAGGTTCTCTTAAGTTGATTACTGCAGTCTATCAGCTTAGACACCCGCAGCCCAAGACCAAAAATTCTTGTGAACTTTCAACTTCACATAGTACACCTCCCGAAACCACTAATTCAGTTTTATTCAGCTCTGTGGTTAAAAGTGAAATCCTTCCGAAAACCTCTGTCGAACACAAAAACCCGGTAGTAAATTTAACAACAGTTGATATCCCGTCGATTCTCCTTTCAGACCTCCCGTCCTCACCAAGTCGCGAAGAGTATACTATATACTCAAATCTCACACCCGTGGGATCCCCTGATTACATTTCCTGCAAATCCGAAGAGCCAAGTCCTCGCATCTTCGATCACCCATCTTTGGCCTTCCTGTCTCACGAAGAAGTTAAAGATTCGCTTTTAGTGTTCCAGAACCCTCTATACAATACACCGTTTCCTTATCCAATAGTACCAATGGCAGCTGCCGGAGGAGGAGGTGGAGGGGTTTTCATAGGTGGAGGAGTTTTAGGAGGTGGTGGGGCTCCAGGAGGAGGAGCAGGAGGCCAAGGGCCTCTCCCTCCTCCCAGATTTTTCGCTAAAGTGGCTACAAGATATGCGCCTTTGGTTCTACATGTCCCTCTTCATGACCTTCCCGAAAATTATATAAACAAATTACCTAAGTTTACAGGAGAAGGAGACTTGACCGTAGATGAACATATAAATGTCTTCGATCAGTTCGTGGATATCCTAGGTTTCGAACGAAAAGATGTGTATTCGAGGCTTTTTGTCCAAACTTTCGAAGGACAGGTACGAACCTGGTTTCGAAGCCTACCCGCAGGGTCTATTCTATCTTAGGATGCCTTTCTTAGACAATGGGGTGAGAGAAAATACCACTTATATTATCTAACCGATTTCAGATATTTAAAGAAAAGGAATTCAGAAAAAGTTATGGAATTTATCCAAAGATTCAATAAACTGTATAATAAGATCCCAGCCGAAGTCAAACCCTCCCAACATGTAGCCAAAGTAAACTTCACAAGAGCTTTCGAACCCGACTTCACCCTTCTCTTGAGAGAAAGGCGGGGGGCTACCTTAACCCGAATGCAGGATGATGCTGTGGAAATTGAGTCCAACATGATGGCCTCTGGTAAATTGAAAGCTAGGATAGAAACGAGGAACAGAGAAACCAGACGTTTTAGGGAACAAGCGGGACCCTCAGGATCTAATAGATCTACAGACGATAAAATGGATGATATGGCTAGGGTAATTAAAGAATTGTCGAATAATATTTCCAGAATGGATCTAGACCAGTCCAAGAGTGATCCTTTCGTTAAAAGAGAATTTAGAAGAAACCACAACCCTCAAAATCAACAAAGGTAGACTAAAAATGAAGATCAGAAAATTTAAACCCCTTTAAAAAATGAAAATTTTATAGGAGGAAATGATCTGGAAGACTTCGAAGGTATGGAAGAAGATGTGACAAATTTGGGTGACGACTACACTCAACCTCATATAACTAAAGAAGATTATGAGAAGTCTTTAAGAACACAGTAACCCTCATAGGTAGATGATGACATAAACAACACAGATGTCTCAGACCATCAAGAAGTAACTGATTCAATAATGGTTGAAGTCCAAACAAGGTATAACCTGAGGTCTAAAAACAAGTTTGTGTTGATTTCTCAACCTAGGAAAATTCTCCTTAGAGGTGAAGTATATGTACCCACCCCAAAGGAGACCGAAAAATCTAAAGGGGCTGACTTATTGGATCCAAAGACGAAGGAGGTTGAGACCGAAACAAAGGAGATCAAGATGGCCGATACACAAACACCGGTAATTAAGATCATGAGTAATAAATCAGCTCAGACAAATAATTTAGAGAAGAAATACCTCGAGGTTTTAACCAGAGAAATGGACAAAGGTGGCGGTGGTTTTAGTGTCGAAAATGAAATAAATAGGATCAAAATACCGATTCTGCTGGTTGAATTAGCAAAAAACCCTGCATATCGAAAATAGATAACCAAGGTGATAGGTTGTTCGAACCATGAAAGTCAATCAGACGAAATAAATTTGGAAGATGACAAGCCAAATATCACTTTCGGTTCACATTTCAAGGGTGCCAGAGACACCGTTGCCCCTTTCTATATCACCCTAAATGTGCATGATTGACTGCTGCATAACTGCATGCTAGATTTTGGAGCTTCACATAATGTGATGCCCAAAGCTATTATGGATAGACTAGGCCTCGAGATCACCCGACCTTACGGAGATCTCTACTCTTTTGATTCTATAAGAGTCAAGTGCTTAGGTATGATAAAATATTTAGTAGTCACCCTTGCACAGGTCCCAGTCAAAAGTGTTTTGATGGATGTAGTTATTGTTGATATCCCCCTAAAATATGGATTATTGTTATCAAGGTTGTGGGGAGCCAAACTTGGGGGATCCCTTCAATTGGACATGACTTATGCCACAATTCCTGTATTTGGTGGGCAACTTACTAGGTTATATAGGGAAACGAGGTTATCCTATACCGTGAGCGATCCTCAGAATCCTAACAATTTTCCTGTTTACATTGCTGATCAAGATCTAGGAAATTGTATTTTGTCTTTTGATGATGGTATAGATAGTTTCACAGAAGAAAACTGCATAGACGAGAAAGATTCAGAAAATATGCATAGTACAGGGATCTGGAAAATGTTTTTTGACGGTGCTCTGTCATGTGAAGGAGCCAGTGCAGGAGTACTTTTTGTGGCACCTGGAAATAGGTTTGTCGTCCCTTTTTCTTACAGGCTTCAATGGGATATAGCCTACACTAACAATGTATGTGAATATGAAGCCTTAGTATTAGGATTGAAAGCTGCCAAGAAACTGAACATAAAGAACCTGGAAGTATATGGAGATGCTGAGTTGATAGTCAAACAGATAAATCGACAATACCAGGACAAACACCCGATATTGAGAGCGTATAGAAATTGTGCCTGGGATCTAATGGGGAATTTCTTCTTGTCTATAAATATTCACTTCATCCCACGCGCCGAAAATTTGCAGGTTGATTCGTTAGCCAAGGCAACCTCGATGTCCGCTCCCCCCACAACTTTTAAATTAAAATATCATATAGAGGTAAGGCACAAAACATCCATCCCGAACAACATACAACACTGGCAGGTTTTCAAGGATGATGAACAGATCAGAAAGTTCCTCAAAGCAGTGGGTGACTTTTCTGAAACTCACATCGATCAAGAGAATCAAAATGAAAACACGTGGATCATGCAAGGAGAAGACCCTCAGGAGTTTCGAGAAAAAATTGCCAACCATAACATGTTAGTTTTAAAAAATAATCAGATTCCAAAGGGACTAATCCCCCTGGAGAGACTTTTCAATCAAAATGACATGCCTTTAAAATCTACTCTTCAACCCCAACCCGAAGAGGTCAAAGATTGTGATATAGGGACGAAAGAAGAACACTGGATGGTGAAAATATCAAAATATCTCCCTCCTGAGGTGAAAAATAAGTATAAAGATTTGCTTGCACGATGTAAAGATGTTTTTGCCTGGTCTTACGAAAAGCTTAGGACTTACGACACTACCGTGATCGAACACAAGATACCTATGAAGCCTGGTATCAAACCCTTTAGGAAAAATCTTAGACAAATCAACCCTATCTTATTACTCATAGTCGAAAGAGAAGTCAACAAGATTTTAGACGAGAAAATAATAGTACCACTGAGATACTCCGATTGGGTGGCAAACCTGGTTCTGGTTAGAAAAAAGAGTGGAGAGATTAGACTGTGTGTTGATTTCAGAAATTTAAATAAATCTTCCCTAAAAGACAACTATCCTTTACCTAAAATGGATCACATCTTAGAAAAGGTAGTCAGAGCAAATAGGATGTCTATGATCGACGGTTTCTTTGGGTATAATCAAATTGCTGTAAATGAACAAGATAAAGAAAAAACAACTTTCACTACACCCTGAGGTACATTCATGTATGATAAAATGCCTTTTGGTCTAATGACTGTAGGTGCCACTTTCCAACGTGCTATGGATATCGCTTTCGTCGACGAAAGAGACAAGTTTGTAGTTATCTACCTCGATGATCTAACCATTTTTTCTAAGTCTGATGAAGACCATTTAATACATCTCAAATAGACTTTCGAAAAATGCTACAGGTTCGGTCTGTCTTTAAACCCTAAAAAGTCTCACTTCGCCATGCAGGAAGGTAAACTCCTGGGCCATATTGTGTCCCGAGACGGAATTAAAATTGATCCCAGCAGGGTTCAAGCTATAGACACAATAAATATTCCTAGAAATGTAAAGGAAATCCATTCATTCTTAGGAAAGATAAAATTTTTGAGAAGGTTTATTCCGAACTTCGCTGAAATTGTGAAATTAATCACAAGTATGTTAAAGAAAAACAATGAGGCGAAATGGACAGTAGAGGCCAAAAAATTGTTTGCACGTATCAAGAGGGTTATAAGCGAGGCACCTATACTGGCAAGCCCCAACTATCTAAAATATTTTCTCATTTTCTCATTCGCTTCCAAGCACACTATTGCCGCGGTTCTCCTCCAGAAAAATGAGGAAGGTTTCGAACAACCGATAGCCTTTTTCAGCAAAAGTCTTAGAGACGCGGAACTAAAATACGATATAATGGAAAAACAAGCATATGATATGGTAAAGGCATTAAAGGATTTTAGGACTTATGTATTGCATTCCAAGATAAGCGCGTATGTACCTACTAGCTCTGTACAAGACATTTTAGTGCAGCCTGACAGTGATGGCAGAAGGGGACAGTGGCTCGCAAAAATTCAAGAATTTGATCTAGAAATAAAGCCGACAAAGCTGATAAAGGGTCAAGGTTTGGCTAAACTCTTAGTTGAATCCAATTTCAGAGCCCTCGGCATAAATATCATACAGGGATATGGAGAAGATGAAGATATGAACGAGCTCTATGAGAAAATGAGTGAAGTCAGAATCAAAGAGAAGTTTACATCCTCTATCTGGTACAAAAACATAGTATCCTACCTACTAACTTTGAAGTTCCCAAGTGATTTATTTCCATCCAAAGCCAGAACGCTAAAACTACATGCGGTTAAATACTGTATATCTGAAGGTAAATTGTTTTGGAAGGACCCACTTGGCTTCCTATTGGTTTGTTTGGTTGAATCTGAAATAGAGAAGGTCATAAGCGAATTCCATGAAGGAGTGTGTGGGGGACATCACGCTTGGAGAGAGACAGCTTATAAAATCCTGAGGAAAAGGTATTATTGGCCTAAACTTTTCTCGGATGAAAATGCCAAAGTCAGGGCTTGCGATCCTTGCCAACTGTTCATAGGAAAGCATAAACTCCCAACATTACCTTTAGTTCCTGTAAAAGCAGAGGCTCCTTTTCAGCAGTGGGGATTGGATTTTATAGGCGAAATTAACCCCCATTCCAACGCTCAACACAGATGGATCCTAACCACCATAGATTACTTTACTAAATGGGTAGAGGCTATTCCTACTAGGAGGGCTACATATTCGGTTGTAATAGATTTCCTAGAAGAAAACATTTTATCTAGATTCAACTGCCCCCGAAAAATAGTAACTGATAATGCTCAGGCATTTAAATCTATGGCTATGATCAGTTTTTGCCAAAAATGCAATATTGTACTCGGCCATTCTATGGCATATTATCCCCAAGGAAATGGACTGGCTGAATCTTCGAACAAGAGTTTGATCAAAATAATTAAGAAAGTGTTGAATGAAAACAAGATATCCTGGCATGTACATTTAAAATACGCACTATGGGCAAATCAGATTGGCACGAAAAAATCCATCGACATTTCTCCTTTCCAGATGGTATACAGAACTGACGTGGTATTACCCATAAAATTGGCACTTCCCATAATGAAACTATGGCAAGATGAGAAAGAAGAACCAAACCACATCACAAGGAGAATAAATTAGCTGATCGAATTACAAAAGCACAGGGTCGAGGTGGACGAAAGATTGCAAAAATATCAAGACGACATGAAAACGTTATTTGACAGTAAGACAAAAGACAGAGAGTTTCTTCCAAGTGATTTGGTCTTCAGATGGGATGTTAGGAAGGAAGATTCGGCGAAACACGGTAAATTCGATCATATTTGGTATGGACCATTTAGAGTCACAACTTCCGAAGAAAAAAATTCATTTTTATTAGAAAATCTGGATGGTAAAATCTTCAATGCCCCTGTCAATGGGCATTATCTAAAACACTACATGCCATAATTAGTTCTGCGAGGTTTTCCATTGTATATACCGGTTTGTATTTGCTTTCTATTTCATGATTCCCTTGAGGTAAGTTTTCAATTTTTATTAATTAGGTCAATATAAATAGAGATACACGGTTTTCAAATACATTTAACTTTTTTGAAAAGGACACTCTTTGTGTTTACAGGATTTCGGTTTGCAATCCAAACAAACGAATGGAGAAAACAGAAGGTCATGTATCGGAGATTTGCATTCGCCAAAAACAAGTGACAAAAAAGGTTTTCGGTTATTTTAAAAATGGTAAGGTAAAGGTACGAACTCCTGAAAATTATGTCCCTTAAGAAAGCAGAGATCTCCAAAACATCATAAAAGTCCCATAAATCTAATGTTTTTACTCAATTGATTATTAAAAAGTACAGTTACTCACTCTGGATCCTAATATTTTTAACTTAAAACACAGATAGGGGGTAGTTAAAACAAACAGAAAGTGAAGCATCTCTGGGGAAGGGCTTTCAAAAAGTGGTTTTAATTTTCGACCCCTGCCCCTCAGCATACAAACATCTAGCCGTCACCTTTCTTTCGGTCTTCAGATTTGTCTTCTTGAAAATGCCAAATGTCTTTTTGGATTTATATAAGTAGGGAGAAGAGATTGTGTTTAAACTTTGAAAGCTGTAAGCGTGTTTTGGAAAGAAGGCTAGTCTTCACAGCTCCTCGGTCTCTTACTAAACAAGTTATGTGTAGGTGGATCCTAACTTTTCTAGGTTTTTCAACAGTTTCGAAGGGTTAAGGCTTACTCAAAGGAAACCCCCCCAAAAAATGTTTCCCCTTTTTCTCCCTGTGGACCAAGGTGGTGTGAAATTCAAAGGAAGGTTGGCATCGAGTAATCAAAGTAAGTTGACAGACCTACATTGCAAAATATTACGTAGATATCACCCCTCATACAATCTGATTGCCCCTGCTTCGTATTCTAAAAAGAAAATTATAAGACAGATGATGAAAGGAAAATCATATCTAATTGTACGTCTAGTCTGGAGAGACGATGAAAGGAACTTCATAAATGATTTCCCTCGTCTCAACATTTAAATTCATAAATACATTTCGAAGTGTTGAAAGGAAATTCAACAAAAAAGGGGCAGATAACTTCACCGGGGTACTGAACAGGCCCACTGGCAGTGAAGCAATATCTAAGATATCTGTAAGGCTGTTATACATGAATTTCACTCGACTCTGGTAATCACCTCTCTCAAGACTCGATCACATCCTAAGTCCAAATGGGACTCTCCGATTAAAAAAAAAAATGCAATAAATTTCATTGGGTGTAAGCCAAAAACTGCAAGATCTGTTGGATTTCCTAGAACTGTTTTGATTTGTCTTAATGCAGACCTAAATTCAGTAAAGAGAAAGAGAAATTCGTGAAAGGGACTGTAGCTGAGTGAGAAATATATTTGAGTATTGAAAAGCCTTACAACAGTGAAAGACAAAAATCTTTTCTTCCCTCTGTTTATCTTTTCCCTAAAGCAAGTTTCACAGAAGTGAAACCAGTGACTCCATTTACCCAATACAGGCGCGTGGTCTACTGTTCTTCCCGCCTCACAGGGAAACGGGATCCCTAGTTGGAGCCTATGTTGGAGCCACCTTTTTCATTTGGTTCGAATATATTTTAAAATTCAAATGTCGGTTCTTAAGTTCTTTTTCGCTTCGTGACATTCACCTCTTAAAAATCCCAGTAGTCTCATCATGCGAAATAGCGGGGGATGTGATGTTTTTTAAGTTACCACTTTTTATCATTAAACGAAGGTTGTTGCTTTTTGTACCTCAGAATATCGCTCTTCGTGAGTTACAAGTCACAAGATTTACAAACCCCGATATGTGAAGTCGCAAAGAGTTTTTAAAAGCTTACCTCAGGTGAAATCTAAGAGTGAGACCATGTAAACCCCAGTCAAGTGCTATCGAGATTTCGTGTCTCGGCGTTCACTCTCTCCTAAAAAATTACCGCTAAAACTCCGAAACATGAAGCCATGAAACTTTTACCTAAGTAATGTGAATTCTAACCTTGTACAATATCTACTGCAAACTGATATTCAGAAAAGAACAGAAAAGATACAATGGCAAATACAAACATTACACAGAGATTTTTCACCTGGAAACC
>ML793790.1:442367-483163 GCA_009831015.1 Picea engelmannii
TAGGAGCCAGCGGCATCCAAAACCCTAACCCAATGACCTGGATTAGTCCAAAACCCTAATTCCTTAACCGAAAATAGAAAACCATCGGCAAAAACCATGTGCTGAAAACCACCTAATATCATGTGGTCCCGGAAATATGTCGGTCCGGCAATAATATGTCGGCCCGAAATCGGCGAAAATATGTAACACTACTACTCGTGCAAAGAATATAACACATACCCAACAAGTAACCCAAGTTAGAGTCAGGGTTGATTAGTTTTGACCATGATTAATTTTCTCGGAATTTCGCGACTTGGCTTACATTCCTCCTGAAAACTTTACCTTCAAAGTCTTGAGCCGCGAAGTCACGATATAAATGAAACCATAATTAATTAAAACACTTAATCTTAGTTATGTCCTTGCTTAATTAAATCTAATCATCGCAGTCTCAAGTTTTAGAGGCTCGAAAGGTTAGAGTTAAAAGTCTCGATACAGCGAACGCCGAAATGTTGATTTAAATCCTAATTAAGGAAGCCAAGCCAGCATAATCAATGTTTAATGCAAATGATAATAATGCACAATTTACGAGGTAATTTCAATTGATCCTTGCACCAACTTGTGCCACGAACCGTCGAATTTTATGGCATTAAATTGGAAATAAGGCGAAATGACAAAGTAAGGATATGGTTTTTATTGCCAAAATATCTATCAAAATATGATTGGACCGTTATGTACGTAAGGACATCGATATGTTAAATGTTCAAAGATATATATCTTTTGCTTCCTATTTTATTCATAAAGTTCATTTCTATCCTGCACAGAGAAGTTTTTCTCAGTAAGATAACTTCTATATGTATACGCATTTTTATTGCAGAAGAGCTAAGTTACAATCCCCTGTCATGGCCCTGCGAAAAGCATCCAAGGCAAGCGCTGAGGTTTCAGGACAAGGTTCTGATAATGTTTCAGATAGTTCACCTCGAAGCGTTGATTTCGTGTGAACCTAGCCATATGTCTTAGAGGTTTTGCAATCAGATGTGGTGAATTGTTTAGATGATTCCAGTGACAACGAGAAAGACGACATGACTACCAAATACAAGATCGTTGTCCAGGAAGAGATGCACAAAGTAGCATCCAGGCCACGCCTTCTGCCTTACTATGACATGATCCAATGGGTGCTAGATCATGTAGACATCCCTACCAGAACCATCATCAATGAGAAGAAGGTTATTGTTGGGACCTTTAAGCCAGAAAACTTACAGGCGATGTACGGGAGGGAAAACACCATGCATTTTTTATTCCCATGGGTGCCCTTGATATACTCAGTAGCAGAAGGCTCTTCTTTCGATTGGGCCAAAATGTTAATAGATAGCCTGACCAGTCGGATTATAGAATATCGGACGCAGAAAGAGAGAGGGAAAGATGCTTCATTTTTTATGTCTGCATATCTCATGGACGCAATATGGTCCATGTATACCATTCTAAGATTTGGGAGGATAAGGCTTCAGATTTCGTATACGAAATATTCAACTGGTTAATGTTACCGATGCATGTTTCCATCTTCGAAAATCCACCACCTAGGATATCGGATAACATCACGGAAAATTTAAGCAGAGTGGCTGATTGGTATGCGGAGAAAGAATTTTCATAGATCAGGGTTTTCGACGCTTCCATCCCTCCGCATGCTTTACCCTTACTTATACCCGACATGATGGCTTGTCGTGATATCACCAGGCAAACCGTAATTGGTGGTATAAGTAAAGAATTGAAAGGGTTTTCAAAAAAGGTATGGCCAATTTTTCCTATTCATTTAAACACCTATTCATTATTAGACTTCAGGCATGCAAAGGCCGAGGCAATAGCCATAGAAGATATAAAGTTAGTTCACATCGAATTCAAGAAACATGATCCACACAGGGTCGTGAGTAATCATTTGGCCAGTTGTGGCCTTAAAAGATTTGAGCACGAGAATTCGCCTCATGATGATATTTTCGGAGGCACGAAATATTATGAAGAGGTTTTGGCTCAAATACAAGCCCCGTCACCCGAAGAAAGGGCCGATGTTGTTAGATTCCAAGAGCATAGGCGGAGTTTCCTTCCTCTAGTGTTACGGGGTGAAGATCCGACGACCGTAGAGGTGCAGAAAACAAAGGCCGAAGGCTCCAAAGATTCAACACCCGGCCAAGAAGAACAATAGGATAAAGAAGAGCAAGTTGGGGGTCCGAAACAGGAAGCCGAGGCTTTCGATCCTCCAAGAAAGCCAACTTCGATCATTACTCCTGGGAAATATTCTAAACAGGTCGACAATCCCATCACCTCCATTACCCCCTACAGTCTGCAAAGGAGATCCTGGACGCAGGTTGGATTGTGGGTGAAAAGTTGACACCTATATCAGTAGAAGAGATACCTCCGAATCAATTCTTCTTCGATAAGAAGAGGAAAGTGGTTGTGAGACAAGAACTCTACCAAGAAGCAGGTGTTGTCTCTAAGAAATTTAAAATTTTAATTGATGGGAAAAAAATGAAGAAGAATTTGTGACGAAAATAGCAGGAACATTGGGGGATTTCGCCATGATGAACCAATATTTAGTCGGGACCCTAAAAGATCAGCTAAAACGAAAAAATCATTTGATCAAGACGCTAGAGGCTAAACTAGCTACAACAGAGGCTGTTGGTAAATATCAGGCAAGTGCAACTTTAGATCAAGCAAGAATAAAAGATCAAAAAGAAATCGAGTGGCTTAAAGTCGATCTCGAACAAACACAGTTGATGGTTTGGACGAGTCAGACTCAGATAAACCAGCAGGAAGAGTTGATAGACTAGCTCCAATCCAAACTAGAATTCGTCGAAAGCCAGGTAATCGATATCAGGATATTTCAATCCCAAGCAATAGAGATCAGAAAAAGGTTATCGGTGGCGCAGCAGGGTCTACTTGTTAAAGTAGAAACAATTCAAAGTAGCTTCTGACTCATTGATCAGGTGTTGGAAAACCTCTCTCTTAAATAAAGGGATGTCGGAGCAGCTCAGGTGGAGTTCCAGGAGGTTATTATAGCCACAACGAGAAGGGAAACAACCAGTAGTTCTAGTTTTCCCATCGCAGAATAAACCAGGGGTAATATCTTGTTGAAAGAATGGGAGCGAAATATGTCTGAAGGAAAACAACAAGCTATGAAGCTAAGGAAATCTTGCGAAGAAATTTTCAGTTTGTTAAGTGAGATTTGTTTGGGTTCCGATGGTGAAAGTGGCATGGGGATACTGGGTCAGATCAATAAAACTAAATTTATGCTAAATATCAAGGAAAATGAAGAAAGAGAATTAGTCGAAATATCACAAATAACTCAAACAGACATAGTGCAAATAGACAAATGGCTAATTAAACCGAGTATATTGTTATGCTCTATCAATGCCAAAGATCAACAGTTGGAGGGAAAGTTGCCACTTTTGATGAAAGACTGCTATATTTTTGAGGCAAATAATCAAGCAGAGCCATCTAAGTTGATATCACAGCTGGTGGAGAAGTGCGTTATTTGCACGGAGCATGCGAAGAGGTAGGTTTCAGGTACCAAATGAGAACAGAGATAAAGAAATGAAACATTTTGAATCCTTTGATTGTAACCAAAAAGATCTGGAACTATTGAGATTCCAACGCATAAAAATTTGTATAAATATACATTTTGAAGAAAGAAAAAAGGCTAGACCTTTTTGATTAATTGTAATGGAGACTGTCTCTTCTCGAGAATTAATACAAAGCAATCCGGATATTCCTAATTCCGTCACAACTGTGTTATGAGTTTGCTCTCTTTGTTATTTCATATTCATTCTTATTTTACTTATATATATCTGATGAATGTCACATTTCAATTTAGTAAAACTTTTACTGCAGTGATTAATGTTTAGCTATCTATTGTTTACAGTTTGTCCTCTGTATCGGCTACTAGCAAGTACAAGACCTATAAATCTTTAGGTTGTCATATTTTATGCTTCATCAGACCATTTCTAATCTTATTTTCTTCTCCTGTTTACAGAGTGAGATTCTCTTTTGATAGGAGCCTTATTCTATGGACAACTTAATGTTTTTCCCATAATTCATACACCATTTATTTCAAATATAACGCAGTTACGAAAAAAGGCCTTTGGTTTGCAATTTGCTTTTAATATTGATTTCTTAAGTTCTCTTTTATAAAATCAAATTGATACAGCATAAAAAAAATCGGATTTCTTTAAATTTTCTATTCCTCTATGACTGTCCCTGTTGTAAGACAACCCAATATTGAACCCGTCTTGACAGATCAAACCCATATCACTTTAAATCTCTTTGATACCATACTTAAAATGGCTAACACCCAGGCATAACTTGAATGTTCATGGGCTGCAATTGAAAGGGATATAAACATCCAGGAACAGTTGGAAGCCAGACAACGACAACCTAGGAATCAACCTTAGCTTCCTTTCCCGAAGGTATACCCTCCTCCCTTTTTACATATTACTAAATTTCGGATGCCTAGACACTGTACTTTTTAAAAGCCTTAAGTACAAACTCTGGAACAACATCTCCATTAACCCATCATTTGAAAATTGTAAAGTGTGGTTGTCTATAAATTGTGATTTGATTTTCATGCTAGCTCCATAATTTATCACGATTTTCATATCCATTTAAATTTCCTTAAACCACCCATTCCCAAGAGAACTTATTTGTTGTAGATATCACCACACTTTCATATTGGGAATTATGGCTGTCTAAAGTCTAGTGAAAATACAACTCAAATATATATTTTACTAAAACTTTGTTCCTACATCATATTATATCACACTAGCTACAACATTTCCTCTTCACTCCATTCAAAGAATCACTTTTCATTTTCCCAATCATCTTTCATGGTTTGGAAACTACACCAGTTGTGAGTTTTGTATTAACTAGAGTTCAAAAAGTGGTGATATATATTTTTCAGGCCCACTCACTGACCAATTGCAAAACATCATATCTAAAATCTTGGCATCCTTAAAATTTGTTTTCCAAGCCTATAATTTTATACCTCTAAATTGCAAGTGCCTACTTGTGTGATTTCAAGGTAGAATTACACAGTGATACCCCTCCAACATACATTTCTAGGTTGGAGTTGCATTATCATTTGTAATCACTAGTTATGATTAATAAATGAAAAGTTTGGGCCTGTCACCACTAATACCATTTTTCAATTAAAGTCTTCCATTATAAAGCCATTTTTTCCCCATACAATTCTATTACCTTTCCAATGGTATTTTGAAGCAATAAAGGGGTTTTCATTATTGCAAGTTCCAAATTGTAATTTCCAAACCAATTATGATACACCAACTATCTACATAGGCTTCCTTTTTACAAACTATAAATATCATAAATTGGTTTAAAGCCATCCCGATACTTTTTCACCATCCTACAACAATATGTTTCCTTCATTCTCGACAATATAAGGAAATCCATTACTCCACATCACCTATAGAAATCATTTTGGTAAAGCTACAATTTTGAATTGTGTTCTCATTACTCCAACAAGTAGTGAATAAATGGAATTGTAAGCTTCTTTGAACTTGTCAATATCAATTACTTATGCAAGTTAAAACTACTCCCATTGTGTTGTGAATATGTCAAACCCATTATAGTTGTAAGGTTTTCAACCTTTTACACACTTTGTTTGTGCTTCGTGCACCACATTCAAGCAAAAAAACATGAATATCAACATCTTGGCATTGTCATATCCATTTAGTGCAGTGGAAGCGTGATCATTAGAATTAATATTTGTGTTGTGTTCATTTATTTTTACACCATACAAAACCGAGTCAAGGGTATCTATTTTAATTTTTTTGCGGGAACCCTCCTTTATAGTGATTTGAATGTTTAAAATAATTTGATTCGCCCAAATCATACACAAATAAGGCATGGTCATGTTATGACTATGGAGGTCATGCCAATCATTTTTCACTAGCCAACTATTGCTCCATTATTTCATCGCTCCCATTTCTCCCATCACAGTAATCAATGTCATAACCTATTGTCATTACCTGCTTTCAAACCATATATGTTCTAGAACCACCATATTACATTAAATATGGTATACCATATTACCATATCTCATGTAGTTTTATTTTTTTTACACTTAAAGGAATCGTCGCAAGGCAAACTTTTTTTTTGAACAAGTGTGGAAATAGCGACGAAAGTTCATTGCACTTTGCCACGATTTTTCATCACACATACAACATCTGCGTCGTAAGTTTTTTCACTGCCATCAATTTTCGTCGCTATTGCCATGCTTTTGCGTCGCAACTTTCCACAGTTTGTTTTACATAGGCATGGTTTTTCGTCCCTATTGCAACATAGTTTTGTCAGTATTGTGACGATTTACAAGGTAAACCTATCTTGATGGTGATGACACGTGGAGGGATAATTTTGTCGTTGTTTCCAGGAACTCCTGGTTTGTGGATATAGCGATGAAAAATAGTCTTTTCTTTCGTGGAAATTGCGACGGATAAGTGTGGAAATAGCAACAAAAAACTGTGGAAAATTTGGTCATATGTAATAGTGGTACTACTTCGGGAGTTATACAAACTTTGCATATAAATTGTCACCATCACTAAATCAGATAAGGGAGTTCTAATATGGCAGAAAAATATAACTCTAGTGGGGGTGCTAAAGTAGTAGGGCCACCCAGATCACAGATTGCGACAATATAAACGACCACACTTCATTGAGGGGATGAAAAATGCTCGAACGTTAACATCCTTGAGTGGTCCCGAAATCAAAACCATGGTATTGTTGGAAAGGTGCATGGTATCTTGTGGGGGATTGCAGGGGTCAGAGTGGTGTGGACCCAAACCACCCTCGACAACTTCTGCAATCACGTGCTTATATGACATCAGGACACCACGTCACCTCCACTCACCTCCAGTCACACTTCCTCTACCTCTCAACTTTCGCCACATGTTCCCCCGACTACTCTCCATATCACCTATCACCTCCACGTAATTCAAATCCAATCTATCATCCCCTATTGGAAACTTGAATCCATGTCTCCTTCCATGATCGGTGGGCCAATGACCTTTCCAGCAAATCTTTTTGAAAGTACAGATGGAAGTTGATGAGTCAAAATGAAGTGCACTTAATGACCGAGAGCTGAGACACAGACAAAGGGTTATATCTCGGTCTTAGTTACAGATCGCTCCAGAAATTCAGTGAAGAAGAATATCAATTGGAGATCTTCCCATGAAACCAGTTACCCTCCAGAAGCATCAAACAACTCGCATGCATGCCAGGACTCGATACATAACTCTATTCTGTCACTCCTAGTTTTTCTTCCAATTACAACTCATTCAGTGCATGCATCAGTTCAGTCTCAGAGACAGTAACAATTTTTAGTTAATCAATTCCATAATTGTTTTAAATTAAATTAATAAGTGGTCTTCTATGTGTGATAAGAACCACTCTGTTGATTAAGTCTAGTGGGAAATATACATGTTGTACCCCATTCAATGTTTTAGTTAAATTAATAGTTTATTCTGCAAACAATTATCTAGAGTTAGGTCTCAATCCCATATAGATGAGAACCTTTGCAAGTCTGTTAAATATGCAGTCTTTGTATGTTTTTAGGGGGGGAGTTATGGAAGGAAAGTAGAAGCAGCAGAAGAATTGGACCTTCTCAGTTAATTGTAAAGTTTTCTACCTAGTGAATATATGTTGATGACAGTTGTGTTTTCTTACTCAAATCTTTATGTGTTGATTCTTATCTTGAATGCAGACTTCGTGATGTGTACAATGTACATTTCCTTATTCTTTCAACTATTGTTTTAGTTTATATTTTGCTACTTATGCAACATGTTATACAACTATTTTTCAACTACAGATCCACTATTTTGCAACCTGTTGAATGATTTGCATCTAGATGTTTGTCTAAGTCTTGAGATATTATTTTAGGTCTTAGTTTTCACACAACAAGTGATTCATTGCATTTCTTGTTGTTGTTGTCTGTTTTTGTCTTGTCATACCCTCAATTATCATTTAATACCCATACCATTAGCAAAGGAGAACCTACTTTTATACTGTGTGTCCTGTCCTACCAATGTACCATCTTTGAAAACATGTCTTTAAGCTTACCAACAAAACCTACTTGTAAAATATCAACCATTCTAAACTTCAGGTGGCCTAGCTTTTCCCTTTAGCAGTCAGGTGTAGACCTTAGGACCAACAAAACCAAAGGGGATAATAGTTCCATACACAAGAAAAGGAGCATATAATGTAGGTGGAACAACAATGCACTCTGCATTTTTTATGCCTTTTAACAAGTCACCATTTCTTCCACTCAACAAGGAAATGTTATATACCTTGTCTAAGATTTATGACGAACTACAACTTGTCTTCATAGATGAGACATATTTGATTGTAAGTCGCTTCTTGTATTCCATTGACAACGAATGAGAAACATAAAACATGTGCACACCAAATACTTTGGAAATATTGACATGATATTCTATGGGGATCTTTACCAGGCGCAACCCATCCAAGATTCTTTGATATTTGAACAATATATGGTCAATATGCAAACAATGACACATGAATTCTAGAAAGACAATATAAAATTATTTGAATTGCATACTACAATGCGCTAGATAGATGAAACATTTATTGCAATTCTGAATATAATGCGGACAAATAGCGAAACATATGATGAATTAACATATATAAATTCAAGGTGCATCCGACCTGCACCAACATACCCAACCTTCCCTTACATGTTCTATATGAATAGGGATGGTGCAATGCATAATAGGTACATGCTATCGCTCATGCATGGTGATGATATCATCATCAATTCAATTGACCTCGAAGAAGAAAACAATGGCAATGTACCACATCATGAACATACAACCACTTTTCCTTTCCAACTTGTCCTAAAATTAGACATGTTGGTTGAAATATATGCCTGCAACTATGATTCACAGGATGGCTTGGTAAATGGTGTAGATGGAATACTCAAAGCTTATACCAAAACAAAAAAAAGTTGATGTCCTTTGTATTAAGTTCCATGAGCCACATATTGGCCACCGACAAGCAAACAAGTTGGATTATCTATATAATTCAAACACCGCATGCGATTGGACACCTGTCTTACGAATATCAAAACCAGTATCGACATCGGAAAATACAGGTCGACTGAAGATTTGAAAACAATTTCCAATTAAACTTGCATGTGCACGTACAATCCACAGATCGCAAGGGATAACACTTGATAGTGTTGCATTTGACCTTGCCGAAATTTGAATACATGGACTTGTATACACAACACTGTCCCGTGTCAGAAGTATAGACTCCTTGTATTTACTAAGCACTCTAACAAAAGATAACTTCAAAGTCAAACATAAACTTGATATTGAGATGCAATGCCTTAGGACTAGCGCAAAATGGAATCTACAATATGATTACCAATCCATACAAACAAAGTCACATGTATCGATTCTTTCACTTAACATGCACAACCTACATGCACATATGGATGATATACTCGATGACTATGACATAATGCAATCCGATATTCTGTGCTTGCAGGAAACATACATGACATTATGCATGCAAAACAAACAATTTCCAAATCACAATTGCATATCAAGTTACATTACACATGGGGTGATGATATTAGTGAAAAAACATGTAACAATTTTGGAGCATATGCATTCTGAAGAAAACAATGTTGAGATGGTGCTCACAAAAGTAATTTTCCATGAATCAGAAATTGAAATATTGAATCTCTATGCTGCTCTGCATGCAAAATTCTCCAACATACTAAATGGTCTTTCAAATGCATTAGAGAATTTGCATCTGAACGAAACCATTGTCATTGTAGGAGACTTCAATATTGACATGCTACAAAATAATGCCAGAACAAAATAATTGGAAAACTACATGTGCAGATATAGTCTCCACTTTCTTTTGGATAAGATAAACCATGTGCAAAACACACTTATTGACCATGTATGGTCGAACGTGCCCATTTCCCAATACAACCTCTTTATCTTAGACACATACTGGTATGATCACGATACAATTAGTATTGTACTTGAATTATGAAATATACATCAAACATATTGCAAAATCATATTTCTATGTATCAAATCATATCTATCTAGCTTGTCGCACAAAACCAAGTTATCCAACTTCTTAGTTTTTTCTGGTTTGTAATTGCTTTTGGACACAAAAAATGTTTATATATACAAAGACATGGATCAAGAAAAAATAAAATAGTACATTCTTCTAACATTATCTGTTACTCTATTCCTTTGATTCGAATTTATTTACCGTATGTACATATTCGTTATTTTTTCCTTATATATCAACTCATGTTCATGTTCATTATGTTTTTTACTTTCCTTCATTGAAACAAATAGGGAAACCGGACAAGGCAAATAAATCTTAACCAAAAATGTAGAAGAAGACATACAAAGGTGCATACTTCTACCCGTATTCCATATCCAATTGTTTTTCATTTACTCTTTCTATATTTATGATACTGGTTTGCAACTCTTTTTTTTTTCCTTAGATACTGCATATATTCCTATATATTAACTTATCTTCATGTCAATTGTATTTTCTGTGCCATTGCCTTGAAATAAATAAAATTGTAATCCATTTTTTTTCCATGTGTTTCTACGTAGTAACTTGCCTTCATGTCCATTGTATTCTTTGTGTTGCTGCATTGAAAAAAGAACAGAGTAATTGAACACGAGGATGAAGCCTTATGTGCCACAACTGAGAAAGATGGAGTACAATCTTCCAAAAGGTATGCCAATAGTGGTGCCAGAGCAAATACAATGCATATGCCTAATGCACATCCATATCAATTATGAACAATATACACATGTTCATAACCACTGTTTCACAAGTGACATGGGCATGAGCAGTGAATCATCGCAAACATCAACACAATGACAAGGCCGCAGGTAAGGATTCATAGATTATGATTTTGCTATGTTTTGGAAACAAATATCCTCAGTTATTTATTCTACTATGCCATGGTATAGATGTTTATGTAATTTACACCACATGTTTTTTAGTTCACGAGAACTATCGACAAGTAGAAGTGAAACCTCATCATAGTGCAAGGTCCAAAGACTAAGAGTGTTACGCATCAAAATTACTCACTTCAATGATGACCTATTGTTGTCATGACTAGTGTCACAAGTGTCGCATTTTGGCTGCAAGTGTCGCCAGTGTTGCAAACATCATACTGCCATCTTGCCTATGTCGTGTCTCTAATGACATCACAGGGACACTTAAGACACCTTCAAAGACTGGTTTAAGAAGGATAAATCACGTGACAAAGAGTATCAAGCTTTTTCCATGAAGAAAACCACTTAAAAATGATTTTTGAAGGGCAACGCTCCCCTACCCACTATTAGGGAGTGCTAGCGTTCCCAAGTCTTCTTGGGGGGAGCATTTCAATGCTCTGTACACCCTTTTGGGGGAGCACTAGCCTGTTTGAGCAAATTTTGGGCTGTTGAGGAGAATCAGGGAAAGATCCCCCTTATCTTGGAAATCAATTGGATTTGAATCTGAGGTCAAGGCTACATCTTAGGGAGGATCCACAACTGATGGAGAAGGATCCTCAACCTATCCCAAGAATATCTAAGGTGGTTGGGTCTCTCCAAACTTATATAAGGAGGCCTTCCCATGGTGAAAATATATGGAGAAATTGAGAAACACCTAACTTATGATCTCATAAGGAAGGAGGGACATTGAAGGCATCAAACTTATGATCACATAACGGAGATATTATTGAAGCATCATCATTTTGTGTGTGGATTATTTGAGCAAAGGGTTGGACAAGGAGAGGTGGGAGAGGTTGTTGCATGTTCAACAAAGGTCTGTAAGTATTCTCTATTGTTCTCATTAATATACATATGTGCTTGGCCTATTTCTTTCAAGGTTGTGTTTATTCTACATGAACTTGTCTCTATTAGATATATATGGTTTCAAGCTAATCTTAGTAGAATAGGAAGCTTGTTCTGTCTTTGATTGGATTGCAGGACTTGCCGAGGAGCTTGGGGATCAAGACTCAACTCAGACTATGCGAGGACAAACATCGTTAAAAAGGTACACCTTTCTTCCTCTTCTCTTTACATTAGTTTATCTAGGTTTAAAAGGATGTCAGTGACCAACATTAGCACCCTTTCTGTCTTGGTCTTATGAGTTTAGAGCCCAAGAGAGAATCCACTTGTCTACATGGGGATTTCTTTGTAACAGAAATTGGCGACTCCACTAGGGAATGAAGTTTTCAGTTTTGGTTTCCTTCCTTGGTCTTGTTTTGACCCTTTCTTACTTTTATATCTTATTCATACTATGTTTATTATTCTTAGATGTGTTGTTGGCTTTTGATTCATCCTATACACACTGAAATTTTGATTTTTCTTAAGTTTTTATTTATTTATTTCTGGGTAATATTTTGAGTTCTGAGAGGCCAGTGCTCCCCTGCCTCTACTACCAGGGTGCTAGCACTCCCTTGCAGGCTCCCAGGGAGCGTTGCAACGCTCTGGTTCCCTTCACACTAGAGTGCTAGTGTTTTTCTGCTCAAAACCTTCTTGGGAGTTAATCTCAGAGTCTAATTTTTGCTATTTCATCTGCTTAAGGTTATCAAATCCCAGTGTGTATTTGTTTTGGCCTCCAAAAAATTGATTTCTAAGAATTCATGATGCTTTTTTTGGGTTTGTAACATCTCTTTCTTCTTTACTTTGAGTCACTCTTCTTCTTTCGAGATTTGGAGTCAATTTACTACTTTCTCCTTTATCTGTTGGTATGAAAGTTGTTGTAAGGAAACTCAAAGATATATGCACTATTCCATTTGATCTTTGAGGTCATTTCCCAAGAATTTCCTGGTTTTTCATCATCCATTAACCTTCTCCTGCCTTCACTAGCAATTTCACCAATGTTTATGCATTATGGGTGAATTTTTTGCAGTTTTTTGGTTCTTTTTCTGAGTTTCTGGGAAGACCAACGCCTCCTTGTAGGCCATACCAGAGCACCAATTCTCCCCTACAGTGTCTTAGGGAGTATTGTAACACTTTGTGCACCCTTCTGGGGGAGCGATAGTCTCTTTTTTGAGAGTTTTTGCCTTCTTCTGCTCAGTCTTTTGCAGCCTTTTTTGCAGAGATCTTTACCCAGAGTCCGTGGTTGGTTTTTGAAGTTGTTTGGATTGGTTTTTGATGTTTTTTTATGCCTATCACTCCTTATTTTCTTGATTGGAGCTTGAAACCTTTTTCAGAAATGTGAAATTGCCTTTTCTAGCTACTTTTTTGTTAGGATAGTTTTGAGTGATTTCTCTTTCTCCCTATCTTTTCTTGGATTCTTCTCTGCATTTTATTTGTGTTCCTTGAATGCTTGATTGGTTGTAGAATCCTTGATGGTGTTCGTGTTTGTTAGAACAAGTTTTTACTTGTTTCTTTCATACCTCACTTCCTTGAGTGCATGCTTTGTTTGTAGCCCTTTTTCTTTGTGTCTTTTTCATCTGCATAGGACTCTTTCTCCTAATTGAAAGTAGTGGAGCTTTGAATGGTTTTGTATTTACTTTCTGTATACATTAGAATCGAACAAAGAAGATAGATGCATTTTTTCTTTTGGGTAGTGAAACTAGCTTGCATTTGAAGTAGCAGAATTGCATGGTTTTTTGCTTTTTGGGACATTGTGCATCTGGAATGATGAATGTTTTCTCCTTCTCGTAGTATAGATTTCATCAAAGTGAAAAGATTGCATATTCATCTCTTTGCATCACTTTCGAGTCGGTCAAAATACCATATTGTCCACGCCATTTTCCTTTTGAGTAACAACAGCCTTAAAAATAAAGCGCTAAACTAAAAATTGATTCAACATTTTTTGTATTTTCTTGTAGCAAACCTACATTAGATTAGTTGTAGGGATTTGGAATAGGTGTGAAAGATAAATTTCCAAAGCTGCAAACAAACATAGAATCTTGTGTTAGGGAGCGGTGAAATCCAATTGCTACATTTTGTACTGGGAAGCCCTTCTCACACAAGGGTCAAACCTGAGGTTGCATCGAGACTAGTAGAGTTACTCACCCTGCTTTGTTGGTCTTGGTGTAGAGATTGTGCGTATTATGGGGGTCACTTGAAGGTATACCCACAATGATGAGTGGAAGCCTTTCAAGTTGATTTCAGGCTAGATACCTTGCCCTTGCACATGGATCAGACTGTCGATTGTTTCCCTAGGCATCACTATTGTAGTTGGTAACCTTAGTGGCCTATCTCTTTAGGGTCTTTACACAAGGTGACTGTGGAGGGGCAAGTGTTCACGATACTTGGAATCGACGTTGTCCAAACTCACTCGGGCTCCTTGGAGGGTATACCCACGATTATGTGTGGGAGATTGCACCAGGGTGTAAGTCCGTTAAGCAGGTCATCAACATAACTTTTCCACCCACTCTATCTCATCTCCTCCTTACTTTGTTCCCGCGACATTGGATTTCATCACCAACTAGTGTGCTCATTGTGAGAAGATTTTGTTTGCTTGCTTGCTTACCATATTTGTAGCATGTGTAGTTTGTTCTCCCTAACATAATCTAGTTTGGATATTTATTCTTATGGCGTCAATTTCCGGAATGACCAATGATGGAACCCCTTTTCCAAGGGAACCCTTTGTTTTTCCTTCTTACGAAAACATTGGTCCTCCTTACATCGCTACTTTGAGCCTTCCAGGTCTCACAATTGGGTTACTGGTATGGTTGTTTTCCACTCTTTTGATATCGAATGAAGGTGCTTCATATGTAAGCACACCATCCACACATCAACCTCATTTTGACCTTTCTCCTTCTTCACCCGTCATGTCTCCTTCCATTTCTCCTTCTTAGCCTAGTGAAATCTCTAAAGTGAGTAGCTAGGTTGATAAGAAGAAGAAGAAACAAAAAGAGAAGAAGAAGAACCAGAAAGGAACCAAGTCCCCAACTACATCAAATGTTGGATCCAAGCAACCAACTACTGTTAATAGTACTGGGAGTGTTGATGAGGTCAATAAGATTAAAATGAAGAATCTGAAACCCAAATTCCCTTGTAGTCTTTGTAAGGGTGACCACTTTTTGAGGGACTGCCCTGGTATTCCTAATGGTCTTCCATGTCATCGATCCCCACAGGACATTTTGGTGACATCCCATCAACTAGTGACATTAAGGTTGGTAAGAAGAAGACAATTGTCAAGTTTCCTTACATGTTATGCAAAGGTGATCATTACTCTCACTTTTTTCCTCGTATGGACGAGGCTTCTTATCTTTTGGAAAAGCTTCAACTTCCAACTGGTTATCGTAAGATTTCCCCCAATCCATCATTAGTTGATGGACTAGCCAATCCAGTTTCATCCCTGGTCATTCTGGTTGATTAGGTGGTCAATTTGGTTTCATCCTCGGTTGAACCATTACCCAAAGTAGTTGATCCAGTTCCGTCATCAATCAGCCCCACTTTTCATATAGAATGTGAAACCCAAGTGACTGATCCAGTCCTATCCTCGGTCAGTCCCATCCTTCATCCCAAGAGTGACAAATTCATTGATCTAGTCCCTTCCTTGGTCAGTCCCACCCTTCATCCAAAGAGTGCCAAAGTGCTCGATCTGGTTCTACCATCGGTCGATCCCACTCCTCCCTTGAGGAGTGCCAAAGTGACTGATCTAGTCCCTTCCTCGGCCAGTCCCACCCTTCATCCGAAGAGTGCCAAAGTGGTTTCTCTGGTTACATCATCCGTCAATCCCACTCTTCCTCTAAAGAGTGTCAATGTGATTGATCTGATCCCATCATTAGTCGATCCTACTCTCCCTATAGAGAGTAAACTCGATACTGCCCATGTTTTCCTCGTTGATACATAATCTACCGTGCTGGGGGGCATTCCTCCTTTTCCCACGAAACCCCCTCCAAGCAATGAGGCCATACTTTTTTATTGGGGTGTGCTAACTGGACCTTGTCTTCCCTGTCACATTCCTTTCCAGATTACAGTACAAGTTTGTGGTTGGGATGTTCCTCAGACGCTGATAGATGACGCTGATAGATGTTCTTCTATTGCTTGGTAAGATTTGGGTTGTCCTCAGCTTGCGCCAGTTACATAGAATCTGTTAGCTTTTAATAGAATAACCAACCAACCTTTAGGGACCCTTCCTCAATTTCCCGTAACTTTGGGAGGGAAAATTGTTTTTATTGATGTCATGGTAGTCCAAGAACCCTTGGATTTCGCTTTACTCCTTCGGCAGGATTATGTCTATGCCATGAAAGCTATTGTGTCTACTCTTTTTTGTGTGATATATTTCCTTCACAATGGAAGAATTGTGACTATTGATCAACTTTTATTCATTGGTCCTGACTGGATTACCTCCCTAAACAGTTCTTATATGTAGACAGTATCGTCAACACCACATGTCAATTATGTGGCATTATCTCCCATGACTTCAACTCTTGATGGTTTAGATCCATTAATTGACATGGTGATCTCTTCGATAGGGCTATTAGAGTCAGATCTCCCTACCCTTATCGAGGTCGTTGACATGTATTCCTTTCAGAGTGCTTCTCTTCCATTTAGTGAATATCTCTTGGAAGCCATGATTGATGTTTTGTCCCTTGACATGTGTTCCTTCCAGGGAATTATCCTCTTGGAATCCATGATCAAGCAGATGCTACGAGCATAGATTCTCTTCTTTGTGGCAAGCTCGTTAAAAAATGAAACAACAACTAGAGCATAGTTTCTCTTCTCTGTGGAAATCTCGTTAAAAAATGAAACAGAGGTCACGAGAATAGTTTTTCTTCTCTGTGGAAAGCTCATTAAAAATGAAACAGAGGTATTGAGCATAGTTTTCCTCTCTGTAACAAGCTCGTTAAAAAATGAAACAGAAAGATGGGGATTGAACCCGAAGCCTTGAGCATAGTTCTTTTCCTGTGTCAAGCTCGTTAAAAAATGAAACAGTCACCTCTCCCTTCGAGTCGAGTCTTTCGTTAGGTCTCGTGTTTGAACCTTCATTTCATCCACCCTTATCCTTTTTCTCCATCTAGTACATAAATTGGTGACAACCTCAAAGTCGGGGAACAAATTGAAGCTTGGGGGGGCATGTCTCCAGCCTTTGATTATCATTCTGGAGTTAAACTACTAGCTTTTCAAGATGGGGGAAGAGTACCGACCATCCATGGATATTCCTACCTTTGGAAATTACGTCGGAAATTTACAAGCATAGTTTAATTTTGTTTCAAGCTTGTGTAAAAATGAAACCAATACCTAGCTTAGTCTTTGTTCTTTCTTGTGCTCGTAAATACATGAGAATAAGTTAGCGAGCTTAGTATTTGTTCTTTCTCGTGCTCGCAAATAAATGAGAATGTAACCGAGTAGAATTTTATCACTTTTTTGGACTCGTAAAGGTTATATGAAAAAGGAACCCCCTGGAGTTGTCTTTAAGCTCTTTTCAGACTCCCTAAACGTGAAAAGATTGTCGAGTGATCTTGCTTCCTTTCCCACTCATTAAAATTTTTGAAAGGGCGTCTTTCGAGTAATAATTTATCTCTTTTTCGGCCTCGCGAGACTAACATTACGAAAAAGGACAACACTGGAGTCGTCTTTAAGTCATTTTCAAACTCTCTAAATATGAAAAACCACTGAGTTTACCTTCTTTGGACTTGTTAAACAATCATAAATTGAAGGGCCCATATGGGACCGAACCCTTACTTCTTCCAGTTCATTAAACAAAGAAAGAGGGACTTACCGAAGGTAAGTTATATCGATCATGTGGTACCCTCCTTGAGCTCGTTAAATAAAAAAGTGGTACTCATCTATCTGGATGGGGGAAAAAATTGAAGGAAGCAAGCCAAGTAGTTTTTGAGAACATCACCAGTCACCCTTACAGTCGCCCTTGAACATGACACTTTGTCTTTGCACGCATTTTAATCCGATGAACCTTTGCACTGAACCGATCCTCTGAGTTTTCTTACTCCTTTGGGTCACCCGACGAAAGTCACAGTATCCACTGCATTATCGTGTTTTGGTCCATGTCATGTTTCTGCTGTCGTGCCTCAATGTTCAAGGGAAGTATCTACCTCGAGAGTCAACCATCACAAATTTATGTTTCAATACCCGTGTTAGTCCATGTTCATTTGATCCACCAATTTAAATCTCTATGTCTATTTCATGTCGTTTATGGGGGATACATCAAGGCCCTCCTTCGATGAGTCTATTCTTGTCGACTTTAGCACATTATCCGGGAACTAGACTTAGAAACCAGGTAGTATCTTGGGACCTGCATGCCTCAATGGAAGGCCTCCTCGAGTTCGATAGTGGGTTTACATCATTGACCTATGATTGGATGATTCAACGGATGTTCAACTTCATCCCATCTATTCACATTCTCTGGAATTTACTAGGGTACCTTGGGAATCATTGACATCAATGGTGATTTCCCTCGCACTTGTTAATGGTTTACCTCATTGACTGGTAATCAAGTGGTTTCTGCCATATTCGACATCAGGACATCTATTCACATGGTTAGATTCGTACTACATCAGGATCGGTAAGAAGACCCTGGGTTGAGTAATCACTCTAATATGTACGTTACCTGGGTTGCGATGGAGTTTCTCTTGAAAATTGACAGATATACTGTCACATAGATCCACTTTGTATTGGTCTGTGGCTATGTCTTATCGTCTCATAGATCCACTATGTATTTTTTGTGGTTACGATCAGTTCATGTCATGGGAGTATAGATCCACATTGTATCTTTGGTGGCTATACCTTTTTGTCAATATAATTATGGATCCACAGTGTATCTTATGGAGGCCATACCTTGCAAGTCTTTATCACCCAAGCATAGGTATGCCTACCTTGGGTTTGAAACATGTCATAATATTTGTTTGATGGTTGTGTGCAACTTCTACCAGGTTCTCTGAGTCCATACCCTTGCTCGAAAAAGTCTACAAAGTACTCCAGTCATCAGTTTCTGTCTTCTAACTTCGCACTTTGGGGGGCAATCTGTTACACATCAAAATTACTCACTTCAATGATGACCTATTGTCGTCATGACTAGTGTCGCAAGTGTCGCTAGTGTCGCAAACATCATACTGCCATCTTGTCTATGTCGTGTCTCTAACGAAATCACAGGGATACTTAAGACACCTTCAAAGACTGGTTTAAGAAGGAGAAATCATGTGACAAAGAGTACAAAGCTTTTTCCATGAAGAAAACCACTTAAAAATGATTTTTGAAGGGAAACGCTCCCCTACCCACTGTCAGGGAGTGCTAGCACTCCCTAGACTTCTTTGGGGGAGAATTTCAATGCTCTGTGCACCCTTTTGGGGGAGCACTGGTCTATTTGAGAAAATTTTGGGCTGTTGAGGAGAATCGAGGAAAGATCCCCCTTATCTTGGAAATCAGTTGGATTCGAATCTGAGGTCAAGGCTACATCTTAGGGAGGATCCACAACTAATGGATAAGGATCCTCAACCTATCCCAAGAATATCTAAGGTGGTTGGGTCTCTCCAAACTTATATAAGGAGGTCTTCTCATAGTGAAAATATATGGAGAAATTGAGAAACACCTAACTTATGATCTCATAAGGAAGGAGGGACATTGAATGCATCAAACTTATGATCTCATAAGGGATATATCATTGAATCATCATCATTTTTTGTGTGGATTATTTGAGAAAAGGGTTGGACAAGGAGAGTTGGGAGAGGCTGTTGCACCTTCATCAATGTTTGTAAGTATTCTTTATTGTTCTCATTAATATACATATGTGCTTGGTCTGTTTCTTTCAAGGTTGTGTTTATTCTACATGAACTTGTCTCTATTAGATAGATCTGGTTTCAAGCTAATATTAGTATAATAGGAAGCTTGTTCTGTCTTTGATTGGATTGTAGGATTTGTCGAGGATCTTGGGGATCAAGGCTCAACTCAGACTGTGCGAGGACAAACATCATTAAAAAGGTACACCTTTCTTCCTCTTCTATTTACATTAATTTAGCTAGGTTTAAAAGGATTTCAGTGACCAACGTTAGCACCCTTTCTATCTTGGTCTTAGGAGTTTAGAGCCCAAGACAAAATCCACTTGTCCGCAGGGGGCTTTATCTGTAACAAAGAGGTATGGTTACAAAAATCTAATCTGCATACTTTATCCAATTTGTACATATATTGAAGCTTGTCATATTTTAGAATATGCTTGCATATAAGAATGGCAAGTCATAGTGTCTGTTGAGCTCCAACTATATTTATGAGAATGTTTTTCCCATAGTTGATGTGTTTCTATCGCTTCATAATTATTATACTAAGTGTTGTTGTGTGAGGCATAGAATTATTTGCTCCCTTTCTTTTTCCTCTTCTATACTTACCCGTTTTTCCCTTTTCTTCTTCCCCTCTATTATCCGTTTCTAGTTCTATACTTAGTCGCATTTCTATGCTCGCGGGTTCCCGGGGTGGTTGACTGAGAAATTATATATCCATCTATATCTTCACATCATGAGTCTGACCGACCACCCTTCGTTTCCATACTTAGCCAATTTTATGGCCGCGGGTTCTCGGGTAGGCACTATCGAACTCTCATGCCCCGTGTTCGAGGTATACATCTTGCATGCAAAAATTCAGTGATCTACAATTTGACCCTGGACTCCTCCAACTCGCAAGCCTCACTCTACCTACGATGACTTCATTTGACCACCTCACCTTTCCATACTTAGTCGATTCTTCAAAGTTTTGCTGGTTCATAGACTCTCAGGTTCACAAAAGTTTCAAAGCATTTTTCACTCACCTCCATCCCTGCCACCTTCGCCTCTTCCCAATGAACATTAATTATTGTTTTACTAGTGACAGCTCACCACACAGGTTTGAAAAGATTGGCATTAATAAGTGGAAACCTCGAGGACATCTCACATTAAAACGCATTAATGGGAGAACATTATGGAATCTGATGAATTTTTTTGTGTCGATCTTGAATTGGCAAAAAATTGTTGTTTGTTTTAGTTTCTTTAAGGCATCATCATAGTAAGAATGCAATATTGTGCTAGCCCGCTTTCATCTACAAAGGTTTTTATGTGATGTCCCTCTTTAATATTGTGCATATATTACATCTTGTCATATTTGAGAATATGCTAGCATATAAAAATGTTAACTCATATATACAATATCTATTTAAACTTGAACCAGGGTCTGTTAAGCTCTAGCTATATTTCATGGCTGAGAATGTTTTTCCCATAGTTGATGTTTTTCTATCGCTTGATAATGATCAGAATAAGTGTTGTGGTGTGAGGCATAAAGTTCTTTGCTCCCTTTCTTTTTCCTCTTCTACACTTACTCGTTTTTCCCTTTTCTTCTTCCCATCTATTATCCATTTCCGGTTCTATACTTAATCGCATTTCTATGCTTGTAGGTTTCTGGGGTGGCGAAATGAGAAATTATATATCCATCTATATCTTCACATCATGAGTCCAACTGACTGACGTTCGTTTCCATACTTAGCCAATTTTATGGCCGCGATTTCCCAAGTAGGCATTATCAAACTCTCATGCCCTGTGTTCAGGGTATACATATTGCACCCAAAACTTCGGTGATCTACAATTCAACCCTGGACTCCTCCAACTCACAAGGCTCACTCTACCTACGATGACTCCGTCTGACAACCCCACCTTTCCATACTTAGTCGATTCTTCAAAGTTTCGTGGGTTCACGGGCTTCCAGGTTCACAAAAGTTTCAAATCATTTTTCGCTCCCCTCCATCCCTGCCACCTTCTCCCCTTCCCAATTCACATTAATTATGATTTTACTAGTGACAACTGACCACACAGGTTCGAAAATATTGTGGAAATATCAAGGACAACTCCCATTAAAAAACATTAATGGGAGAATATTATGGAATCTGATGATTTTTTTTGTGTCGATCTTGAATTGGCAAAATATTGTTGGTTGTTTTAGTTTCTTTAAGGAATCATCATAGTAAGAATGCAATATTGTACTAGCCCACTGTCATCTACAAAGGTGTTGATGTGATGTCCCTCTTTAATATTGTGCATATATTATAGCTTTCCATATTTGAGAATATGCTTGCATATGAAAATGTTAACTCATATATACAATGTCTCTTTAAACTTGAACGAGGGTCTGTTGAGCTCTAGCTATATTTCATGGCTGAGAATTTTTTTCCCATAGTTGATGTGTTTCTATCGCTTGATAATTATCAGACTAAGTGTTTTGGTTTGAGGCATAAAGTTCTTTGCTCCCTTTCTTTTTCCTCTTCTATACTTACCCATTTTTCCCTTTTCTTCTTCCCCTCTATTATCCGTTTTTGGTTCTATACCTAGTCTCATTTCTATGTTCGCAAGTTCCCAGGGTGGCGGAATGAGAAATTATATATCCATCTATATCTTCACATCATGATTCCGACTGACCGCCACTCGTTTCCATACTTAGCCAATTTTATGGCTGCGAGTTCTCGGGTAGGCACTATCGAACTCTCATGCCACGTGTTCGGAGTATACATATTGCACCAAAAACTTCGGTGATCTACAATTAGACCCCCAACTCCTCCAAATTTAAATCCTCACTCTACCTATGATGACTTCGTCTGACTGCCCCGCCTTTCCATACTTAGTCGATTCTTCAAAGTTTTGTGGGTTCACGAACTCCCGGGTTCACAAAAGTTTCAAAGATTTTTTCTCTCCCCTCCATCCCCGCCACCTTTGCCCCTTCCCAATGCACATTAATTATGCTTTTACTAGTGACATCTCACCACACAGGTTCGAAAATATTGGCATTAATAAGCGGAAATATCGAGGACATCTCCCATTAAAACACATTAATGGGAGAATATTATGAAATTTGGTGAATGTTTTCGTGTCGATCTTTAATTGGCAAAAAATTGTTGGTTGTTTTAGTTTCTTTAAGGCATCATCATAGTAAGAATGCAATATTGTGCTAGCCCACTTTCATCTACAAAGGTGTTGATGTGATGTCCCTCTTTAATATTGTGCATATATTACAGCTTGCCATATTTGAGAATATACTTGCATATGAAAATGTTAACTCATGTATAGAACATCTCTTTAAACTTGAACCGGGGTCTATTAAGCTCCAACTATATTTCATGTCTGAGAATGTTTTTCCCATAGTTGATGTGTTTCTATCACTTGATAATTATCAGACTAAGTGTTTTTGTGTGAGGCATAAAGTTCTTTGCTCCCTTTCTTTTTCCTCTTCTATACCTACCTGTTTTTCTCTTTTCTTCTTCCCCTCTATTATCCATTTTTGGTTATATACTTAGTCACATTTCTATGCTCACGGGTTCCCAGGGTGGTGGACTGAGAAATTCTATATCCATCTATATCTTCACATCACGAGTCCGACCAACCATCATTTGTTTCCATACTTATTCAATTTTATGGCCGCGGGTTCCCGAGTAGGTGCTATCGAAATCTCGTGCCCCGTGTTCGGGGTATACATCTTGCACACAAAACTTCGGTGATCTATAGTTCGAGCCCAGAATCCTCCAACTCGCAAGACTAACTCTACCTATGATGAATCTGTCTAACCGCCCTGCCTTTCCATACTTAGTCAATTCTTCAAACTTTCGCGGGTTCACGGACTCCTGAGTTCACAAAAGTTTCAAAGAATTTTTCGCTCTCCTCGATCCCTACCACCTCCACCCCTTCCTAATGCACATTAATTATGATTTTACTAGTGACATATCACCACACAGGTTCGAAAAGATTGGCATTAATAAGAGGAAAGCTTGAGGACATCTCCCATTAAAACACATTAATGGGAGAATATTATGGAATCTGATGAATATTTTTGTGTCGATCTTGAATTGGAAAAAAAATGTTAGTTGTCGTAGTTTTTTTAAGGCATCATCATAGTAAGAATGCAATATTGTGCTAGCCCAATTTCATCTACAAAGGTGTTGACGTGATGTCCCTCTTTAATATTGTGCATATATTACAGCTTGCCATATTTGAGAATATTCTTTCATGTGAAAATGTTAACTCATATGTTTTCTCTATTGCGTATGTTGTTGGACCTCAGAAATGTCACTTTTATATCCCCTTTTTCCTTCACTATTCCTTACATTTCATCGTCCCATTAACCTTCCATCACACCATTTTCATAAATACATTTGGGTTTCACATTATTATTTTCCACTTTATTCATTTTAGTATTATAAGTGAATTTGTGATTAAATATTATAAATTAACGTATTTTCATTATATATCAAGGTTGGATGAGTTTGATGATGTGTGAAGGCATATTTTAAGATTCCAACAAAGTCAAAATTCACCACCTATCCTCAAATTCGAATTACATCTTTGAAGATTTGAAAGAGATTTGAAGATAATCATTTAAGCTAACTTCAAGGAGAAGATCATGGAGATCTAGATAGGATATCTTATCCAAGATATTTGTGGAGGATTTGAAGGAATAAATTGAGAGAATAGTGGATCTGTCATTATGACACTCATGTTTATAAGAGAGTGTTCTCTCTTCATGGAAGTTAGAGTTAGAGATGGGAGTTAGAGAATCATGTAATTCATAATTTAGTCTTGTAATTAAGAGAAGATGATTCTTAGCTTTGATTCTTTCATTGTTGTTCTTTCATGCTTTGTCATTTGACTCTTGTAATATAATTTGAGATTGATTTATTTTGTGAGCTCACATATGTATTTTGTCATTCAACTCTTCACATGTTGTATTGCTTTCCTAGATTAGTTTCATTTCAGCAATTTAGATTAGAATACTTCTACTTCAGTCCTGCATATATAGTGTGTGTGCTTCGTAAGCCTACAAACCTCGGATTGACAAATTAATTAGTTGGGCAAGTACTACAATGGAATTAAACGAAAATATTTTCGCCTAACATTTTGGCGTCGTTGCTGGGGAAGCACGATGGATTGAAGTTTAGTTTGAATTTTCATGCAAGTGTGATTAGTCATGCTCCTAACTCTGAGGTGACATATGGGTAAGGGAATGTAGGGAGTGTTTCAATTCCTTCAAGCGTAAGTGTAGGTTTCAATTCCTGCAAGCGTAAGTGTAGATTTCAATTTCTGCAATTTCAATTTCTGCTACTGTGAAGAGGTTTTCATGTGTTTCAACAAGTGTAATTTTCACTTTTTTTTTTTTTTTTTGATTTGGGTGTTGTAAGAACCCCTTTTTCAATATTATTTAACCATGAGTGTCAGCTTGGAACAACTCACTCAGATCTTGGTGAAAGCTGGGATTTCTTCTTCTCATGAAGAGGAGATCTTGGCAGCATCCTAGAGCTTAAATACTCCTCCAAAAACGAATGAGAAATCAACATCTGAGGAACTTGAGGAGGACAATAAGGAGCTAAAACATGATCTGAGTGAGGGAAATCACACCTATGAAAGTTATATCGAGCAATGGTTCTAGGTAAATACTCGATTAGATCCATTTTTTTTATTTTTATTTAGGAAATTTGTAGTTACAACAACTAGATTCATTCATTCTTGTAAAATTATATTTTCCATTTGAAAAATTACCACTGAACATATTGTTGTTACTATTGTGTGCTTGGATCCATTGGTTGTTTGACTACATGCAACTGAGTTCTAAAATGTAATTAACATAGAGTAGGTAGGCTTTCATTTTCAGTTTTTGTTTTCATTTTCAGATTTTGCTTTTACCTAGACTAAATATGCTCTCCTCCACGCTTTGTATGATCACGATGATCAGAAAATAGGGATAATTTTGATTTCAGGAATGAATGTTTTTGCAACATGATTAAAAACAAATACAATAAAACATTAGACGAATAAAAACAAAACCAAATTTTTTCTATGTTGAAACAGTGAAATTTTTACATGATGAGACAGTCGCTGAGACAATGAAATTTTACATGCTGATACAGTAAATTTTTTTCTATGCTGAAACAGTGAAATTTTTACATGTTGAGACAGTCGCTATTACAGCGAAATTTTTTACATGTTGTTACAATGAAAATTCTACATGTTGTTACAGCGAAATTTTATATACTGAAACAATGACGTTTTTGTTGTAACAATAATTGAATAAATTTGCAGATCTGCAAACAATAAAACCGTAGGTGCATTAGGATTATTTTATTTAGGAATGCAATAAAAACAAAACTTAAAACAAAATATAAAATAAAAATAAAAATCTGCAATTTGTGCACGATCAGAGTTTCATTTTTCCATGTTGAAACAATATGAACACCAGCTGAAACAATCTCATGCTTGCAAACTTCTCGTTGATATGAGTAGCAGCAATGCCATCTCTTGCATCTATCTGAAACCTCCAAACATTTTCGCCCTCATGACTTTCTTTCATTCTTCCAACCATAAATTAAAACCTGCAACAAAACAATAAACAGAAAAACCTTTAGTTGCAATTAAAACTCATTGGGAGCATGACAGGCTTATCAAAAGCATGGTCGTGGAATGAATTTACATCGTTTGGCATTGTATGATCCACCTGGAATAAGGATGATCGATCTGAAATTCTCTGTGAGAGACAAGCTCTAGAAATTTTACCACAACAGGCATCATCCAGTTTTTAATTTCTTCTGAGGTAATTGCCAGAAAACGTAATTGCCAGAAATGCGTAATTGTTATAACACATGATTTTAAAACACATTTTCTAAGCAAACCGAGGTGAATTAGAAAAAAATAAAACATGGGTTTTCTCAGGAACGGAGGCAATTAGGTGAATCATGAGTGATTTTCTAGATTTCATGGCTATTTGGAAGAAATTCAGGGTTCTTCGGAGCTCCATTTTGCAGACTGTGTGATGAAAAAAACAATTTGTTTTGAACTGTTTGAATACGACACCTTCCAAGAAGAAGAATTCAAGTTAATAACAAACTCTGCTCCACATGGCACATGATCTAAGAGTCCAATTTGATATACTAATCATCATTCAATCTTTCAATCTCTTTCACATCTTCAGATGGAATCCAAATCATGGTTGCTTTGAATGTCATTGCTAGCAGTTCTGAACTAAACTCATTCTAATAGCTGTAACATGGGGATGAAATAATAAAACAATGTCATTGCCTCGTTGTTTTAATTAAATAACACAAACAACATTTATTTATTTATTTGTTAATAATATATATATATATATATATACAAAACAAAACAAACAAAGAAAAATAATAATTTTTTTTTTTATAAAAACAGTATAAAAATAAAAATATAAAAACACTTCAAAACTAAAATACAAATTTGCAAATGGACATTCTAAAAATTCCTGAGTTGTTTTCATGATTTATGAGTCACTTCCACAGCAATTGAAGACAAACCAGTATGCAAGGACAATATGTATAAAAACCCAGTTTATTTCTATGAGTTTCTCACATTCATACTTATTTTTGTTTTGCATGATATATTCTTCGCAAATCTCACAATTTTTATGCAAGAATTTGTACTAAGTTTTGCAGGAACGAGGACACTCACACTTTGTTGCTGAAGTGATTTTCAAGAATCAAAAAATTATTCAAAGAACACATGCTTTGATAGACAACTTGAAGGAGTTGTTACACATAAACATTATGTTGTTACACATAACTTTTTGCACATCTTAATGTTTGTTGTTACACAACGACTATGTTGATACACTATTATTTCCTCATTTTGCCAAATTTCATGCTGTGACACTATCTCATTTCTCCTTCAAAGCTGATTAGTCATCCTAGTGTTGAAGCCATCTTCCATTGCCTTATCCTTTATGACTTCACACATGCTTATCTTTCTGAGTTGCATACATCATTTCCTTATCTTTTTCAGTTCATTTTTGCCTTTCCATTTTTCCTTCTGAATAAAACAAAGTCCTTTTCCATGATTACATTTCCATACACATTGTTGTTACTGATACCTTTACATCTATAGTCCTACCAATATTTTTATAAACTCGCGTTGACTGATGTGGGATTCCTTAAGGCCCACCTTTCAACAGTCTTGCCCCATCGACCTCAGCACCTTATCTAGGATATATACTAGAGTTCCTTTTGAGTACCTAGAGGATTGCATGCCTTAATGGCAGGTTATCTCGCTAGCAATCATGGGAATACATCAATGTCCCTTGATCGTTAGATCTTGCAAGTGGCTCGACATCAACACATCTATTCGCACTTCACAAGATGTACTTGGGTACCTTGGCACTCATTGACATCACTGGTGAGTTTTTTTCGCATTGGTTAACGAAATTCATCAATGGATGGTAATCCAATGATTTCTCTTCATGCTCGACATCAACACATTTATTCGCATGACTAGAATTGTACCATTGATTTGTAGTGGGTGAAGACTATACATTTTTTCATGATCCCCTCAGTAGTTACAACAGTTGGATTTCAGATCTATGAGAGTACCACAGTTCTATATTCTTTGCCTTCCACATTTTTCATGACTCAGTAGTAGTAGTTCAGATTCCTTCACCTCCCATGATCCAGTTACAACAGCAGCAACATTAGCAGTTCCATTTTCATGATCTTGCAGCAGTGACATCTTCCATGCTCCAGCACTAGACATATTCCTATTGCATTGTTCATCATCATTAGTGGGTAAGTGGAGGTATGTTCTTTTCTAATCTTTAATCATGTAATTCCTTATTTGCTAGTAATGAATAAATTTGGAAAATTTCCTCACCGTGCTCTATTTCCTTTTTCACTTTCATAACCTACGCCAAGTTGCATAAGGATATGCAACCACTTTAGTTGCGGGGGGAGGGGGGGGAACCTATATTCACTACATATTCATTTACCATTATTCCATTTTACCATCTCATCATTCCATTTATGATTCACTAACATTTCTTTTCCAACGACACTTTGTTGCATTTCGATTGATATACATATTGGCATGATTCATAAAGATACAAAAAATGATTTCTTATACACAATGATGCTTTCTTATGCACATTGATAGCTTATTATTTCCAGTGAGCATATGGCTAAATTATTGCAGCAAGAAAATAAATAAGTGAAATGAATGTTGTTAACACAAGAACCAACATCTTTTGTATTCATGGTTGTCACACAAGAACCAACCATAAGAAAATTTCACATGCTCTTACTCTTGTATCTCATACCCTGGAAACATTCATTGTTAAAAGGACATTATCAATCAAAGCCATAGTTTAAATGCCAAATTTTCTTAAGAAGATCCATGCATGGTTGCATGAGGACATGAAACAAGTTGAGTTGGGGGGTATGTTGGGCCTAAAAAATGTCACTTTTATATCCCCTTTTTCCTTCACTATTCCTTACATTTCATCGTCTCATTAACCTTCCATCACACCATTTTCATAAATACATTTGGGTTTCACATTATTATTTTCCACTTTATTCATTTTAGTATTATAAGTGAATTTGTGATTAAATATTAGAAATTAATGTATTTTCATTATATATCAAGGTTGGATGAGTTTGATGATGTGTGTAGGCATATTTGAAGATTCCAACAAAGTCAAAATTCACCACCTATCCTCAAATTCGAATTACATCTTTGAAGATTTGAAAGAGATTTGAAGACAATCATTTAAGCTAACTTCAAGGAGAAGATCACGAAGATCTAGATAGGATATCTTATCCAATATATTTGTGTAGGATTTGAAGGAATAAGTTGAGAGAATAACAGATCTTTCATTATGACACTCATGTATATAAGAGAGTGTTCTCTCTTCATGGACGTTAGAGTTAGAGATGGGAGTTAGAGAATCATGTAATTCATAATTTAGTCTTGTAATTAGGAGAAGGGGATTCTTAGCTTTGATTCTTTCATTGTTGTTCTTTCATGCTTTGTCATTTGACTCTTGTAATATAATTTGAGATTGATTTATTGTGTGAGCTCACATATGTCTTTTTTCATTCAACTCTTCACATGTTGTATTGCTTTCCTAGATTAGTTTCATTTCAACAATTTAGATTGGAATACCTATACTTCAGTCCTGCATATATAGTGCATGTGCTTCATAAGCCTACGAACCTCGGATTGACAAATTAAATAGTTGGGCAAGTACTACAATGGAATTAAACAACAATATTTCCGCCTAACATATGTGTTTGAGAAAAATTTGAGAGCCGAAATCACCCTTCAAATTGGAACATGGTTTACATTTGGGCCACAAAAAATACTAATAAAATAAAATAATATGAATAGTATTGAAGTAAATATATACAAATTCTCTTTAAACTTGAACCTGAGTTTGTCGAGCTCCAAGTATATTGCACAGCTGAGAATATTTTTCCCATAGTTAATGTTTATGGCCGACAGTTTCTGGATTGGCGCTATCGAACTCTCATGCCCCCTGTTCCGTGATATACATCTTTCACCAAAAACTTTCATGATCTACAATTCGATCCTAGACTCCTCGAACTCATAGACTTCACTCTACCTACGATGAGTCTGTCTGGGTGTGTCTGAATGCCCCACCTTTCCATACTTAGTCTATTATTCACCTCTTATTGTCACATATACACGGGTTCATGGACTCTCATCCATCCCCGCCACCTTCGTACACTTCCCAATGCAAATTGATTATGCTTTTATTAGTGAAAAATCACCACAGAGGTTCGAAAAGATTGACATTAATGAGCAAAAATCTCGAGGACATCTCCCATTCAAATGTATTAAACCAAGACTTATGAGAGATTACATTATCATCCGCCAGTGTTCATTTTAAATACTATCAAAACACAATTATTGTCACATGTTGCAATAAAAACAAATCCTCATCAAAGCATTACTTTTTCTCACAGGCACCCCACATGCACCCAAGTCCCCTGAACTGAGAAATATTTTGATCTACCAACTCAACCTCCCTATTATCAAATTGGTAGAGGTCAATATTATGGGATTTGAATTTTTTTTTGTGTGGATATTGAAATCGGAAAAATTGTTGTTTACTTTAGTTTTTTTAAGGCATTATACCCCGCCTTTCCATACTTAGTCGATTCTTCACCTCTCTTTTTTCACAGATTCGCAGGTTCCCGGGCTCCCAAGTTAAAAAATGTTTCAAAGCATTTTTCTCTCTCGTCCATCCATGCCATCATCACACCCTTCCCAATGCACATTAATCATGCCTTTATTAGTGACAAATCACCAGACATATCGAAAATATTGGCATTAATAGGCGAAAAGGTCAAGGACATATGGACCCATTAAAACGCATTAAACCAAGATTTAAGGGAGATTATATTATCGTGCTCCAACGTTCATTTTAAATACTATTAGGAGAAAAGGAACGTTCTCATCACCTTATGGCTACATCTTGACAAAATTTCTGTGGAGATGCCTTGAATATTTTCGTGCACGAGGACCAGAGTTTTAAGTGGTCCGGAGCTTATGACTACTACTCGTCCCCTTCTTCCTAGAAGGAATTTATCTGGAAGTCTAGAATTGCATGAGCAGGTTGTGTCCTCAAAGTTTTTTACTGTAACGAATTGGTCACTTGCTGCACCGAAAATTATATTTCGAACCAATGGATTATCCAGTTGCGGGACCATTCCCGAGTCTCCCTATCACCTCAAGTATTTCAGAAGATGTTAAGACTTCCTGACCCAATGCTTACTTTCAAGGGCGAGGATTGCAGATAGTTCTTAAAGAAGCATGATAATGGATTGAACCTCTTACCAGAGTTCTTAGAGAACCCAATGACCATTCCTGGGGACATGACCAGATTACAGGTTAGTGCATTTAAAAACCATTTCCAAGAAATTGCATGGATTTTCACTAGGATAATGGGACAAGAAAGTACAACCAACATCTTTCAGATGATTCTATATATTTTATATTTTACGGTGAAGGAGCAAGCCATCTTCGATTGGGGAAAGTTGATGTCCATTGAAATTTCTTCCCATTTATTGCAATACACAAGGCATAACCAATTCTTTATGTCATCTTGCAATACACAAGACACCAATGAGTCATACAAGTCAGAAAAGTTCCCAATCCCCAACCGCCGCACCCAACACTACAACATCTCGGAGCAACGCTCCAACGACCTACCTAAGCAAGAAAGTCACACACAATTCTTCAGGAGGAGGAGGAGATAAGAACCCTCCCTCCAGAAAAATTGAAAGTTCTCACAAACTTCCCGTGAGCATAAAACGAAAAACAATAGTGCAAGAACAAGAGGGACCAAGGGGAGAAATTGTTATCCACGATCTCTCCCTCAATGATATGGAACTAGAAATTGACATTGACAAAATGTTCCCCGACGAAGACCAACTAGAGAGCAATTCTCCCCATAACCCTCAGATGGAAATAATTGGGACCAATAACTAAGATGAAGAAGAGTCTTTTTCATTTCAGAGCGTTTTTATTTACAACGAATCCAAAAAGTTGTTTATTGAAAAGAGAGATGTAAAGAATAAGAAAGAGAAATCTCGTTCAAAGATGAACCTATGGAACATGCGCCCTTCCCAGATCTCCCAGATACACCGAGCAATTGGAGATGCTCTAGACAACTCTATTAGCGGCCTTGAAGCAGAGAATGTCAGGTTAAAGGAGTGAATCAAATAATTGGAGGGAGATCTAATTCCCCTTCCACTGTTGGCTACTCCTTTGGCAATGATCAGGTCCACCGCATTTGCGAAAAAGTTAAAAGGATCAATGAGCTTTCTAATATCAGCCTGAGGCTATGTGGAAAATAATATAAAGAGAAGAATGGAATTAATAACATAATATTGGAAGATGTCAAAGAGTATGGTCTCTTTTGGAACAAGAGATCATGCTTTTCATGAGTATCTGCAAGTGGATCTCAAGAACGAGCAAGGTTTCTACCTAGATGCAGTTGTGCCATTTGGTGTTAAAGTTACTGGTATGACGGAATTGAGAAGACGAGAGGAGGATCTCCCTTTCCCAGATCGAATAAACCAACTAAACACATGTTGTAAAGAAAAGGTAAAAAACATGAATGGTATCGTTCAAGCAGGTAGCCAAGCTATATCTAGAAGAGGAAAACTATTCAAGAAGATAACTAAGATAGATCTAATTGGTAGCACCAATGAAGTCCAATACCCGAAATTGATATTCAACTCATTGTTTTTAACCAAGCAATCATTTTATGATCAAGTTGAGATCTATAAAAGATTGTCATTCAAAAATTTCTATGGCATATTGAATATGGTGAAGATGACGTGAAAAACTGGCTAGTTGATTATTCGATTAAAAACCAAGATATTCAAGAAACATTGCACAACCTCTCTATTGAACTGAGGGACTTGGAAACTAAATTCTTCAATATAAAAATATGACATGAAATCAACGTGGTGCCCATCAGGAGCTACATTGAGGAGTGGTTCAAAAAGGTTGTTGACAAGATTACCAATGAAGGGAATAGGAGGCTTGAGACAGTTCCCATAACCGTTGAGGAAATCCATAAAAGGACATCAGTGGGAAAATGACAAGACATGGGATACCATCATAGTAAGTTGATACTGATCCCATTCTTTCTTCTTTTTAGATGTCTTCATCCAGTTACTCTACCTCTTTAAATACAAAGCTTTAACCGAGGACTGATAATTTTCTCTTTCTTCTTGCCAGGTCTTCTTGTCTTCCATCGTCAAATTTCTTCTTTCTACAAGCTTGATTCTTGTACATCCTTTCTTTGTGGTCCGCGGGACCCCCAATACCAGTCATTATGGAAAACACATTTAAATTTCAGAGAATATGTACTGAACTATATATTTTTTTACAAATTCCAAGACAACCATTTCGGTCTCAATTGTATTTTGTAACCCAGTTTATCTGGATATAAAATATTTGAGGTTGTTGTATGGTGTTTTTCAATGTTTAATATTGTTTTTTACATGGAAGAATAATTTGTGATATGACATAGTTTTGTGGTGCCCACCCTATACTTGAGAAAGAAATGGGTAGGCCCCTCCTACTTTCATTCTACTTTCATTCTTTGAGGCCCTGGAAATACAGTCAATGAATGACGTTATTTCAACATGGAAACTCAGGTGTTGACGTCATGTCCCTGTTTAATATTGTGCATATATTACAACTTCTCATATTTGAGAATATGCTTCCATATAAAAAATGTTAAATCATATATTTTTTTGTCTATTAATTATGGGTTTGAGAAAAATTTGCGAGCCGAAAGCACCATTTAAATTGGAACATGGTTTACATTTGGACCAAAAATAATCTATTAAGATACATTAATATGAATACAATTGAAATAAATATAAACAAAATATATTTAAACTTGAACCTGACTTTCTCGAGCTCTAGAATTTGTGAGCCGAAAACACCCTTCAAATTGGAACATGGTTTACATTTGGACCACAAATAATCTATTCACATAAATTAATATGAATACTATTGAAATAAATATAAACAAATTCTCTTTAAACTTGAACTTGACTTAGTCGCATTTCTATGTTCGCAGGTTCCCGGGTTAGCGGGTTGACAGATCCTCATCTCCATCTATATCATCACATCATGAGCCCGACCAACCGATGCCCCTTTCAATACTTAGCCAATTATCTGATGGCGAGGTCCCGAGTTAGCGTTATCGAATTCTTATGCCTCATGTTTCGTGATATACATATTCCACCCAAAACTTTTGTGATTTACAATTTGACCCTAGACTCTTGGAACTCGCAAGATTCACTATACTCGAGTTCACAAAAGTTTCAAACCATTTATCGCTCTCTTCCATCCTCGCCACATTCCCGCCCTTCCCAATGCACATTCATTATGCTTTTACTAGTGACAACTCACCACACAGGTTCAAAAGTATTTACATTGATAAACAAACAGTAGATGTTGTTGTGTGACATACTTACTCATTTTTCCCTTTTCTTCTTCCCCTCTATTATCCCTTTCTGGTTCTATACTTGGTCACATTTCTATGATCGCGGGTTCCCGGGTTGGCGGATTGATAGGTCCTCATCTCCATCTATATCCTCACATCACGAGTCTGATCGACCATCGTTCTTTTCCATACTTGGCCAACCGTGATCTACAATTCCAGCCCGCACTCCTCAAACTTATAAGATTCACTCTACCTAGGTTCACAAAAGTTTCAAAGCATCTATTGCTCTCTTCCATCCCCGCCACATTCACGCCCTTCCCAATGAACATTAATTATGCTTTTACTAGTGACAACTCAACACACATGTTCGAAAAGATTGGCATTAATAAGCAAAAACCACATTAAACCGTGATTTACGACAGTCCGATCGACCGTCGTTGCTTTTCATACTTAGCCACTTTTATGGTCATCGGTTCCCGAGTTGGCGCTATCGAATTATCATTCCCCATGTTCCGTGATATACATCTTGCACCCAAAACTTCTATGATCTACATTTCCATACTTAGCCAATTTTATGGTCGGCGGTTCCCGGGTTGACGCTATCGAACTCTCGTTCCCCATGTTCTGTGATATACATATTGCACCCAAAAATTCTATGATCTACAATTTTGTGATATACATATTGCACCCAAAACTTTCGTGATCTACAATTCCTCGAGATTGCAAGCTTCACTCTACCCGGGTTCACAAAAGTTTCAAAGCATTTTTCACTCCCTTCCATCCCTGCCACCTTCGCTCCCTTCCCAATGCACATTGATTATACTTTTACTAGTGACAACTCAACACACACAAGTTCGAAAAAATTGGCATTAATAATAGAAAACCTCAAGGACATCTCCCGTTAATACACATTAAACCTTGATTTACGGAAGTCCGACCGACTGTCGTTCCTTTCCATACTTAGCCAATTTTATGGCCGCAGGTTCCCAAGTTGGTGCTATCAAAATCTCATTCCATGTGTTCTGTGATATACATCTTGCACCCAAAACTTTTGTGATCTACAATTCCACCCCACACTCCTCAAAATCGCAACCTTCACTCGACTCGAGTTCACAAAAAGTTTCAAAGAATTTATCACTCCCCTCCATCCCTGCCACCTTTGCGCCCTTCCCAATGCACATTAATTAGGCTTTGATTGCATTAATAAGCGAAAACCTCGAGGACATCTCCCATTAAAACACATTAAACCGTGATTTACGTGAAAACCTTGAGGAACAGGAGTCTGGCCGACCACCGTTCCTTTCCATACTTAGCCAATTTTATGGCCACGGGTTCCAGGGTTGGCGCTATCGAACTCTCATTCCCCGTGTTCCTTGATATACATATTCCACCCAAAACTTCTGTGATCTACAATTCCACCCCACACTCCTAGAACTTGTATGCTTCACTCTACCTGAGTTCACAAAAAGTTTCAAAGCATTTATCACTCCCTTCCATCCCCGCCACCTTCGCGCCCTTCCCATGCACATTAATTATGCTTTGATTAGTGACAACTCACCACACAGGTTCGAAAGGATTGGCATAAGTATTCAATGTAATTTCAACATAGGTTTTAATATTTACAATTTCTTTGCCCACACGGGTGTAGACGGATTGGCAAGTGCCGTGTAAATGGAAGGAAATTTGTAAAATGAAGTCTCATGTTCGATTCTCACTCGGATTTACTTGTGCGCCATTCTTGCGGGCTGGGTGGTTGCACCTGGGGTTATAGTGGTAGCCGACGGGGATCGACCCCATGTCACGCGAGTACGAGAACCACCAGTTGCCGATTCCCCCAGTACAAAATACAAAATAAAATATTTACAATTTCTTTATCGTTTCATTTCTAAAAAACAATTGAACATAACTTTTAAATATTTTTTCCTTTTTTCTTTTTTGTCATTTAATTTTACATATTTCAACTTTCACTTGCTTATTGTTAAAGATCTATTCTAATTACCCTTTACTTACCATACTGTTAATTTTTGTTTGTTTAACAATATTCCTTGTCTCTCCCCGTCTTCCAATAATCATCATCATCAATAATTATAAGGTGCCAACTATCATCTCCATTTCCAAATCTACTTGGCATGGACTAAGCTGCCATGCAACACTTGTTTTAAAAGTTTTAGGTTTGGGCTCTTTTCCGGGGATATTTTATCTTTATTTTTGTCATTAGACAAGAAATTGTTGGATCTGCATATTTGAGTGGCTAAGTCTGAATAATACTAGTGCCCTAGGGTTTTTCAACATGTTGAATCCATTTATGCATTCAGAAATGTAATTTAAATAACAAAAACAATTGTCCAGGTTTATGTGGCTAGATTCTGAGAAATTTGTCCATTTTTATTTTTTTATTCATCTTGAGTTAGTAGAGATAATGGTAGAAAGAGTGATTAAATTTAAAGGGTTCTGCCATGACCCCACAAGATGCATGTTCAAAGCTTGTGATTGTTCACAACCTAAGGGCGTGTGACACCACGATGGTTTTGACTTGGTTTCTTGACAACACCGAGAATACTTTGTCCCGACTATGCCTCTTCACCTACATCATACCCATACTCTGTTCTAGGCTATGGGTGAATCACACTCCTACTCTAGTGAAAATCTTGTATACTTGGACAATTGTTAATAGTTTAACACTTAGTCATATATAAGCATGCATCCATGAACACGAGAAACCCAGAGAACAACTGTGGAGCAAAGAAAAGACATACACATAAATAGTGTGGATGGCTCGATCTGTGCCTAACACCCGACTAAGTCTTTGTTATTGTGAAAAAATTACAATATGAGTACTATCGAATTGGTTTAAAACTTGGGTAGAGTCACATGACTCACCTCACCTCACCAAGACACTCATACAAAAATTAGTCACACCAAGACTCTCTGTCGCAATCGTCTCTGCAACCTCCTGCAGTCCACCTCAAACGTATCCTCAACTACATAATTGTTGTCCCTTTGTAACTGCATACTTCACCAAGTTAACACAGATTTTGGTTCTTCCTCACACATGCATCCAACAGACTTGTGTTTCCAAACTTCCCCAAAATCTCCCAGAGCGTTCCACCCTTGGCTACTTGTCTTCCATCTTGGCAGTTTTTCCTCAGTTATGCCTTCCCTCATACTTTCCCTCTGCAAATCTCTTGTCAAAATATGCCTTCCTTGGTTGTGAATCCTTGTGCTCTTATAAGGACTCTAAGGGTCACCAATGTGAAACATCATGTCCTTTGAGTGAATCACACCCCTTCATGAACCATACACTCAAACAACTCATCGTGCCCCTCTGTGGACCCAGTGCGCCCAAACAATATTGTGCGCCCATCAATCGTCATGTCTCTTGGATTGGCATGCCCCATCATTGGGTGCAAACCCCTTGCCTTATGTGTTCTTCTGTCGATTGTTATGACTCCTCATGATTATGTCGATGGGGTCATCCAACCTCTTCATTGTGCCCATGTTTCCGAGGGAAGATAGGTCCACTCCGTGGGCATGCTCCCAAGTTTCCCCACCCTTGCCCAAATGCAACACAAGTCTCCATCAATCGTTCTAAGGAAAGTAAGGTGTGTTCCCCCTTGGTTTCGCATGTCACCATCGTGCGCCCAAGGTTCCCCTGCTCACACCTACACACCTTTGTTCACCCAACCAATCACATGCCCCTTGGTGTTCTCTTCCCTAACTTGTCCCCAAGTTTTCCCAAGGAGTGCGCATGCTCGGTGGGTGTTCTGGGAGACCTTACATCCTCCCCCACTCGGATTTGTTACCATCCCAGGAAACATCCTTCAATCACTATGATGTTTCTACCCCATCTGTGGATCTTGTCACCACTCAACGACTATTGTCTCCTCAACTATTGTCATCAAGAAAAACTCCCCTTAGGAAGTTACATGAGTCTACGAAGTGTCGTGCCTCACTGAATTAATGTTGTTTCTATACTTCGGTCCATTTTTCCATGATTTTGTGCATTGGATCCTCTTGTGACTTTAGCTGATTGGGTAGCTAGTCTAATTTTCATGCCTCTATCTCAAGAACTCACATCTATCCTTTTTTTTTCTGTAAACTTGTCACATCTACAACTCCTCGTTTCCTCCAATATGTCAAGTCATCCACTTTGTTCTCAATAGATTTTACTAACACACCTCCTCTTGGTGCTCTATTGGCCTCATTTCCTCTAACCAAGACTGTAAGCCAACATGTTGCAGTCTATTTTGAAGGTGGAGGGGGATGGTTGTGTTGATTAATATTGGTTGTCATTGATGTCAAACCTTGAAGAAAGCCCCGTGGCACAAAGGTTTGGGTAATGGAACCAAGATTGTTTGATGTAAATATGACTCATTATTGTCTTTTCATGGTTGATAATAAGTAAATATGGATGAACTCCAAAGTGGTCCCCTTATGGTGAAAGCCCTCACGGGAAGATGATTTACGGAGTAAGAGAACCCATGCCTAATTGTGGAATAATGAGATGAAGGATAGTGAATTTTTCAAGGAAACTATCTTAGATGGATAGTGCTTGTCATGTCATTTCCGGTGGTATGTGGAATGTCACATAACTCCTCACGGTTAGAGAGTTATGACCATGTGAAGTTGGAGAACCCAGGTTTGGGTAATGGACCCAAGTTTGTTTGATGGATAACGATATTATTTTTGATATATTTGAAGGTAATACTATTATATATGGATAGTACATGTCATTCCATTTGTGGTGGTATGTGGAACGTCACATAACTCCTCATGGTTTGAGACTTATGGCCTTACGAAGTTGGAGGACCCTCATATGTCATCTAGAAGCCCCAAAATGTCAAAGTAGTCAAAGTGGTTTAAGAGTTTTTAGAAGGTAAATAATAAAGTGAAGTGATGAGTGTACTATAATTCAAAGTGAATACAAAATAAATTATTTAAATAATAAATTCAATGGATAAATTAGAATTGGGTTAACCCTAAAATAAGGAAAGTGGGCAAAGTGACATAGAAGATGTTTTTAAGGAAGCTACTTGGAGAGTATAAACAAGAGGCAAGGCTCTCTAATTTAAGATACACTTGATAATATTGAATAACTATAGGTGTCTTAGGTAACCAAATGATATCTAAGATGAATTTCTGAGGGAAGGTGAAGAAAAGAAGGCCGGAATTCAAGGAAGGATAAATTCTTTTGATGATGCTTTCTAAGGTATGTTATTTACAGGTTATTTCACCATTTTCGCAATAACTTTTTTTCTAGAATTATTCAGAAAGTGAAATTGCTATTCCATTGAGGAAACATATCCAAGTATCTTTGGTAAAAAATTCAGCTTGTGGGTCGTTGTATTTTTGGATTTACACTCCGTGGAAAATAAGGCTTGTGGCTAGTCCTCAAACTAGTCAAAAACAGGTGTTTCGGGTAAAAATGCCATAACTTATTCATAACATATCCAAATTCATTAAGACCAAATGTATTGGTTATATTAAATTTTTTAGTATGATGTGTAATAGTTTCATATCGATTCAACAAATATTCTGTGCGGGGCATTCTCTACAAGGTCTCTCTCTAGAATAAGCCAGAATTCAACAAGGTATGCCATTTTTGCTATAACTCTTTTTTTGAGAGGTTCCAAGTAGTGACACCTGGAGAAATTGCATAAAACACATGGAAGAACATTGTGTATCAGTTTCAAAGCTTTATTCATTACAGGTACAAAGTTATGATTACTTCAAGTTAGGTTTGTTGACTAATCCAAAACTAGACATGTGAGACTAAAGAAAAGTTTGATGAAAATGCTAGTCTCTTGTTGTTAAAGTTAAGGAAGGTTTGCAAGAATGTGATCATATACACCAGGTCTATTACATAGCTACAAATCAGATTTGGATGATGAAATTGATGAGGGATTTTGGTTGAGGTACATGGTTGAGACAAGTAGTTAATGAGTTGGCACATACATGAGGTGTATAGTTGATGATGTTGGTACATATTGATGAGTCATAGTTGATGAGTAGTTGACACATGATTGGTACATACTTGGTACATGGTTGGATGCACTT
>ML793790.1:521991-561306 GCA_009831015.1 Picea engelmannii
AAGATGGAGAAGTATTTGATGTGGGGTTGAATCCTTCATCAAAATGAACAACTCTTCAAAATAACACTTCTTTAGTAATAGGTTCAAATAACCTATATGCTTTTATGTCCTCACAATAACCAACAAATATCAATGGTTGGATTTTCTTCTCCATAGCTTTGCATTTTTCAATTGGAATTAAGGCCCATGATGGACTGCCAAATAATCTAAAAGTAGAGACATCAGGCTTAACATGGCTCCAATATTCCTCTGGAGTCTTATGCAGTACTGCCCGATAAGGCATCCTATTTTGAATGTAATTTGCACAGTTTATTGCTTCATCCCAGAAGGAACGTGCCATGTTCTTGGACTGAATCATACAATTTTCCATTTCTTTCAGTGTTCAGTTCTTTCTTTCAGAAACACCATTTTGTTCAGGGTTGTAGGGAACAATGAGTTGATGTTGAATGCCATGTTCTCTACAAAAATCTGTGAATTAATGATTGACATACTCCCCCCCATTATTTGTGTGTAGTTTCTTGATAGAAAGAGATCACTGCTTCTCAACAAAAGCCTTGAATTCCTAAAAGTAGCAAAGACCTCACTCTTGTAATTAAGAAAGTACACCCAAGAGCGATGTGAAAAGTTATCAATGAAAGTGAGTGCATACTTATCCCATGAAAATGAGCGAGTTGGAAATGACATGAGATCATTATGTACCAAATCAACAGGTGTTGCAGCACGCCATGCTTTTCCTTTAGGAAAAGGATCTTGATGTTGTTTTCCAAGGACACAACCTGAACAAACTCCATCAGTACAAGAAACTTTAGGAAGATCAAGCACCGATTTTTGTGTGCTCAACTGCTGCAAATATATATAATTGAGATGTCCAAATATTTCATGGCAAATCCTACTCAAAGAATTGACATGTGCAATAAAAGAGGAACCTAAGGAATATTCAAAAGAAACAAACTTATACAGTCGAGAACTATGATCTACTTTTCCAGATGCAACAACAATGTCTGGATTTTGTATTTCTAGAATGATTACATTATTAGGAGAAAAATATAATGTTTTCCCATTACAAGAATGACAAATCTGATAGATAGAGAAAATATTTGCAGAGATGTCAGGAACAAAAATAACATCATTAATGCACCCTTTATCTAACTGCATTGTGTCGGATCCAAAAATATCCAGTTGTGTAGAGTCTCCAATTGCAATATGTGAAATGCTACATTCAGATGTAGAAGCCAACAACTCATGAGAATGAGTCATGTGGTGTGAAGCTCCAGAATCAACTATCCATCTATTTGAAGATGCATACAATGATTGAGATGATAAATCATGTCATTTCCTAGTAGAAGAAGGTTTGGGCACTGAAATATTATGTTTCCTCATGGATTCATTCAAAGCTTCAAGTTTCAACCAACATTTAGATTCTCCATGCCCAAGTCCGCCACAAAAACTACAAGTGTCATTTGACTTCTTCTTCCTTGTCTTGGAGGAAGACTCACTAGACTTGGAAGACGGAGGAAAAGGTTTTGTTTTCTGTTGAGGCTTAGAAGTAGACTCACCATCTTGAGAAAAATCTTGCTTCTGCTTATACCGAGTCTTGTGCTTAGTTTTAGAGGTATGAGCCACAAGAGCCTTATTGTTAGAGCCGGAAAGAGAATATAATTGAGTAATCTTAGATTGTTCTCTAGTAAGACGCTCACAAAAAATCTCAAAGGAAGGAATTTTAAACTCACTTCCCAGTGCATCCATAGTAGAATAAAATGCAGAAGAAAATACATGATAAGGACCTTTTAGCTTGGATAAAATCAAGAAGATGCACTCTTCATCTCATTTAGTTTTCCCACTCCCTTTTAGCTGTGCCACAAGTAGCCTGAATTTGGTAAGATAGTATTCAATGGATGCATTATCATCTGGTACCAGTGATGACAACTCCGCTTCCAATTGTAGGGATCAAAATTCGTTGACATTTCCAAATAAGGAAGCCAATTTGTCCCAACTTGCTTTTAGATTTTTACAATCAGCTATGCGGAACAACAAGCTATCTGACACATGCAAACCAATGAGGCCCATGGATTCATCAAGTTTATTTTGATAGACGAACCTCTCAATTTCCTTGGTGAACACAGGTTCACCCTCGGCTAACATCTATCAGAGCCTTTTTTATTGCAACAATTGTTACATCTTAAGTTTTCATGTATGATAGTTATGGGGAGTTAGGAACTCAACAATCCTTAACTCCACCATTTATAATAAAGAGTACAATGATAACACAGATTTGTGTCTATGTAATTTGTTTACGAAAAAAGGTTGGAAGCTTGGGCTTAAATCAAAGAGCTCCAATAAAAAAACCCAGAATTTACAACTACTTTACAATTTCTTCAAATACTAGTACGTATCACTAAGGCACACGTAGCACGGTCTCCACGTTATCTCCAGCTGGCAAACACAGAGTATTGGAGATATAAAACACAGAATGTAGATAATCTGCACCAATCTGCCATTGGGAATCCAATCGACTAGACTACAAAACCAGGTATCCAAATGGAATTAATAAAAACAAACCCAGACCATCGTCTATCGTCCTTAACGACCGTCGACTCACTTTTCACTAGTAGTGGCAAAGATTGGGTTACAATACATTGGGATTTTGACAAAGGGGAAGTGGTTGTGTTGCGTGCAACAATGATGGAATATTTTGAATTTTGAGAGCAAGAGAATTGTGGCCATTCTCAAGCTCGATTCCATTCCCAACAAGAGAGATCTCTCCTTCCTTCAGCGTCACCGTCAAGTTCAACTGTTGGAGCAGCAAAATGAAGTAGCCAAAACAATGGCAACCATGAAAGAAAGAACTATCGTTGAAAGAGTAAACCCCATAACTCCAAATTTCGTGAGGCGACTGAGCATAGAGGCCCTTCGGACGAGCTGGACAAGCTGGACGCTTTGCTGCACCTTTGATTTCCTCTCGGAATTGTGGATAGCGCCAACAAACGAACCAATTGATCAAACGACCTTCAGATCAACGGACTAAACTTATTTTGTCCCCAGTCGAAAATTTCACGCCTAGGCTAGGGCAATCTGCACGTTCTGTTTTCGTCCAACATAGTAATTTATAGCAAGGCAATTAGAAAGGGCCTGCATGGGACAAAAATCTTGGATTTCGAATGGAACGACTAGCCAATTTGCAAACAGGTGTTTCTTGTCGATCTGGGATGAGGCAGTGATGGATTAAAGAGAAGGGCATTGGTGAGCAGATAAAGGGCTTTGAGAAAATACAAAAGGATTAGAATAGAACCACTGGTTGGAAAAAGAACCAGCGCTTTACAAACCCTAACAAGGAGCGGTCTTGCAGATCTGACAACATGCAAATCTCTCGTAAAAATATGAGAAGGGTATTGTAGAGTTGCTATGATACCATGTGGATATTGAGAAAAAAACAATATCACAGGGATAACAAGACAACTACAAATACTACCAACAACCTTCTACAAAAGAGTGAATGATCTATTAGATATGTTTTCTTTATTACAATGAAGAGCTCTTCTATTATAGTAGGATGAGACGAGACAACAATGATGGAGGTAGATGGATAACTCACTCATTGAAGTAATAATACAAGGAGATGGTTGAGAAGTCAAAGAAGCACATGGTGTGAGTCCACAAACAACCAAGAAAGATGACATGTCCTACTTGTCCTAAGTAAACTTATACATCAACAACTTTTCGCATGAAAGAGTTTAATATAAAGATTAGAATTGCTCTACTCTCATACTTTTATTAACATTTGTCCTTTCAAAGATATTTTTTTATTGTTTTCTATGCTAAAGTTTTATCATCAGATCTAATAATTATTGCCTTATGATACTGTTATCATAGAATAATTACACACTTAAAATATCAACTGAAAATAGTAAGTAAATATATGTATGAGATGATATTGTATATAAGACATTGTATTTACAATTGAGGGCCTGATATATATACTTGGGAGGTAGTGCCTTTTCATTAATGGACATGTTTTTTTCATTAATGTATTTTCATTAATTATTTATTTATATTTATACATTATATTATAAATATATTATTTATAATATAATATAAATATATATATAATGTATGCTCGATGTTGAAACATCTCAGCGAGGGAAAAATTTTGCATCACGCCAAGATTGTCTCTAAAGTATACAAACTTCTCCCTAGACTCATGACACATGTCTATCAATCCTGGGAGATGTCTCTCTTCGACCTGAGACTGAGGGGGAACTCCCTTTACGTATCTCCCTCTAAGCCAACTGACTCTCTATGAGATCAGTCTCACTTTGGGTCCTCATGTGATAGCATCTAGCATCTCGAGTCTTTATCACTCCTTATCAAATCAACATGACTAAGGAGAAAGACTACGTCTGGGCCATTCACTACTAGCAAATCCCCATGAGTGAATGTATCATTTTCCCTTGGTCAAATCGACATCACCAATTTGGGAGAATGTCTGCTCGATGATGGAACATCAACTAGAATCTAGCATCTTGAGTATTTATCATTCCTAGTGAAATCAACATGACTAAGGAGAAAGACTACACCTGGGCTATTCAACACTAGCAAAGCCCCGTGAGTGAATGTATCATTTTTCCTTGGTCAAATTAGCATGACTAATATGGGAGAATATATGCCTGTATGTTGAGACATCAACTAGCATCTAGCATCTCGAGTCTTTATCACTCCTAGACAAATCAACATGACTAAGGAGAAAGACTACACTTGGGCCATTCACCACTAGCAAAGCCCCGTGAGTGAATGTATCATTTTCCCTTGGTCAAATCAACATGACCAATCTGGGTGAATGTATGCCCGATGTTTCATCTCGATTCTTTATCAAGTTCCTAGTCAAATCAACATGACTAAGGAGAAAGGCTATGTTTGTTCCATTCACCACTAGCAAAGCCACATGAGTGAATGTATCATTCTTCCTTGATCAAATCAACATGACCAATCTGGGAGAACGTTTGCTCGATGTTGCTAACTGGAAAAACATCAACACTCCCTCTCAGCCAGGGAGACATTCTGAATCACGCCAAGCTCCTCTCTAAAGTATTCAAAACTTCAATCTAGACAGAAGCTTGGTGAGAATGTCCACAGTCTGCTCATTTGTGGATATGTACTGGAACTCCCTCTTGATCCCTGCTTCCTTTCAGAAATCACTTGAAGTCAATGGAAGTATACTCTCCTCCATTATCTAACCTCAACACCTTGATCTTCTTCCGTGTCAGTTTCTCTACCTGAGCCCTAAACTCTTGGAATTTGTTGAAGACCTCGTCCTTGGTCTTCATGAAGAAGATCCATGTCTTCTAGGAGAAATTAGTCCTTAAGGCGGTTACGCCCGGTAATTAGGAAAATCACGACCAAAGGGAATGTGGTCACCTTGTGTGCATAGGACATTTGCAACCACAATCGTACAATTGAAAAAATAAAAGATCCAAAGAAAATCTATCAGATCTAGCACTTAAGGCTTTTAACTAGCATCAGAAAAGACCCTGAAAGCTTTGATACCATGTTGAATTTTTTATCTTCGGATCTGATAATTATTACCTTATTATATTGTTATCATAGAATAATTATACACTGAAAATCTCAATTGAAAATAGCAAGTAAATATATGTATGAGATGATATTGTATATGATATATTGTATTTACAATTGAGGGCCTGATATATATACTTGGGTGGTAGTTCCTTTTCATTAATGGACATGTCTTTTCCATTTATGTCTTTTCATTAATTAATTAATTATTGATTATTGATTATTTATACATTATATTTTTTATATTTTTATAATATAATATAAATATATATAGAATGTCTGCCCGATGCTGAAACATCAACAGTCTATGTATTTGCAATGATCCAAAATAACCCCTTTTTCAAATTTTGTAAAAAGGATAATTCTTGGTAAAGTTGGGACTCAATGGTTTGTTGGAAATTACCTTAAAGATCGAATGTCAAAGGTCTCATCTTTGCCCACAAGAAGATAGATCAATGGTCATTTCAAGGAGTCTCTTTAAGAGAGGTACACCTTGCTTAATGGGGCGAGAAACTCAAGAGATGGAAAAAATAAAGTTTGGGAAGAAGAGAACAATAGTAGAAGGATTGAGGACTCATAATGAAACAATATATTCACAAATCAGAGGAAGAGGATTTTGAGGTTGTCCATGGAGAACAAAGATTGTCTCTAAGCCAAAATGACAATCTACAAAACGGTCGAGGAGTAAGAATACAAAAATTCTTTGATTGAAAATGTATAATTCTAATTTGTAATAATTCCCAAGTATGAACATAAGCCATTAATTAGTAGTTTTCACATTTGGGTTTCCAAAGCAATCTTTATTGCATATTGTGGTAATTTATTGTGTGATAGTAGTGTTCTATTTATTTGCTTCACTTTCTAGTGGGAGCTATTGTTTGAGCACTGGAATAATTTTGATTGATCATGGATCTATTATCTCTCTTAAGCTATGCACAATTACACATACCCAATTCATTTTGATACCCACAACATTTAAATCAATTCCATTGCATTGATAGTTGACTACTATAGTGAAATCTTTTAACTATTTGTTCTTTGGAATAAATTTATGATGGTGCACTATGTTAATGCTTAGCTACAACACTAATTATTAATTTATGGGTTCGCTATTATGATATATTTGTTTAAACACCGTGTAATAGAATTTTACAACTACATTCCTCAACGTATGCATTGTGTGTTACCTACAACCAAATAATTTTCCCTCGCCCCATGTATTTAATAAATCACCTATAGCCATTGTGTGTGGGCGTATAACCACACACATATGTTAATATTTCATGTTAATGGAGGTAGTAACCACAAATTAAAAAAATCCATGTGCCTTGTTATTATTTTCCTGTAATAAGAATGGACATGTATGCTGAGTGTTAGGTTGATCCTTTATATATATAAAGGGCTAGTACTTTCTACACCATAAAATAATAGAATAATAGAGTTTGTAATCAAATTTTCATTAAATAAATAATTTGAAAAAATATTTTTTAAGATAAGAGTTTGTATTTGGTTGTTTTTTCTATTCAATTAATAATTAATATAAAATTAAAATTAAAAAACCTCTTCACTAACCGCTTAATAATCATAATTAAAAATTGAAATTAAAAAACAAAAGGAATGTAGCATTAATCAATTACCTAATTGAAAATTTGAGACTAACAACTAGAACAATGTACATTAAGAAACATCTTGAGATGCTTTTATTTATACACGAAGAAGAATCATATTTTAGGAACAATATTTTTGGAGTTGTTCTATTTCTACCTCTTGACAATAAACATCGGCGTTTGCAAAAAAACAATTCTCAAAGCTTGTACCTAAAGCGTTATCTCTTCCTAAACTTAGTAGTGTTTTTCTAAATTTGTTTTTGTACATTATGTCTTTCTAAATTTAGTGGTGCTCTTCTAAATTTATTTTAGATTTTACTTTTTCAATTACTTGTTTAATATGTGTTATTGAGTTTCTCTTGCTCCATGATCCTCCCCTTGAGAAGGTGCTTTTACTAATTTTCTCCATGTTTTCATTTGTTATGTTCATTCGTAACCTTGGATTTTTTTGGGTTCTTTTACCTTATGTCATTTATGGATCTGAGTTATTTAGATTGGGTCAAGACTCCCTTACAATCATTTTTCAAAGGGGAACTCATCTTGTAAAGTAGGAATTTGGGAAAATTTCATAATCATTTTTCAAAGAAGATTTCATATAGGAAAGACATCATTTTTCTAAAAGGCATTTTTCAAAGGAGAACTTATCTTGTAAAGTAGGAGTTTGGGAAAATTTCATAATCATTTTTCAAAGGAGATTTCATATAGGAAAGACATCATTTTTCTAAAAGGCATTGGGGTACATCATTTTTCTAAAAAGCACTGGGTATTTTTTTTAGTATTACATATTTTATGTATTTGTTTTTTATTAATATTTTAATATTTATTATTATTATTATTATTTTGTGTGTATATTTTTATGGAGAAATAAATTTTCTTTTACATTTTGTATATTAAGAGTTTAGATTGAGAAGTTACTTTTATGGATATTTCTATTTTTCTTGTTTTTTAAGATGGAGAATAATGATTCCCTAACACTTGGTGGGAATAGATCTTGTGAACTCTCTAGGAATTACACCTTAGTAAAAAGGATTGAAACAACCGAGTTATTGCTTGGGACATTTTGCTTTCCTTTCATTTGTTTGTGAGCATATATTTTATTTTGCACAGGGATAGCCTAAAACATGTACAATTGAAGGCCTCACCCCCCTCTTTCAATCAAGTATTTGGTTCTTAGTGTGTAGGCTTTCACAATTAGTTACCATTGCTTGAGCATTGCTTGAGTTTGAGCTTTCTAAAACTATATGTAAGTTTTGAAACATCCCCCTTATTGTTGAAGATTGAGTAGCTTCGGAAGATATCCTTATTGTATTTGACCAAGACAAACCCTAAATAATGTTATTATATTATATTTATTTAGACGGCCCTATTGTACCTTCGTAAAAGTCAGCCCTATTGTGCCTTGACAATTAAATGTAATTTAAGAGGGTAAATTGACAGGTCAGCCCAGACCTAATTTAAGGAGGCCAGACTACTATTTATAAGGGAGGCTAGCGCCTCACTTATTCATTCACTCAAGAGATTTGTAACAAGAGGAAAAGTGCACAAGTCTTGGAGGAGAAGTTGCTTCAACTAGGTGTGACATCAAGGAGGGTTTTGGTCTATCTCTTGGTATCTCTTGCTTAAGTGGTGTGTTACTCTTTCCTAGTGAAGGAGTAGAGGAGGATCTTCTGCTTTGTTAGTTCTCTCCATGAGAGAAGCATTGTTCTTGGTTAGTTAATCTATATTGAGGAAGTTTGTTGGGTTTTCTCCTCCTAGAGGGTTTCTTAGGATAATCTTTGTGTCTCTCTTGTTTTTGTGATTGTCTCTCTTTCAATGATCTTATATATGTAGTTAATGTGTTAAATGATTGTAATAATAAAGAAGAATTGTAACTGCTAAGTTGTATAAGTAAAATATCAACATGGGATCAGAGCAGGCCTGAAAGAGACCAACCCACAGTTTATAAAGAAGTGGCTAGTCTCAGTGCACCCTCTCCAAGATTCAATTTTCAGTGTTGCAGCTACTGCAGAAATGGCTTTTGAATAAACCCTAAGTGTGATGTTTTCTCTGTTTGAGGAGGATGTTGGAGAAAGTAACCACACCTAGGAACTCGCCCTAGGAGGGTGCATCTAGTCCTTGGATCATAATTTCGAAATTTGAAATTTGAGAAATTATGGTTTTCTCATAAAAAAATATAGTTACCAACTTAATGAGAACTCTACAGAGTTCTCGTTTTTTGGGGGGTCGAGCTTTTTACTCTGTTTTTAAAAATGGTACTACCGGTAGCACTCCCCCTCCCTTTTTAGGTGGTTTTTTGATATTTTAATTTTTTTGATACATAAGGTTTCCACTTTTGTTTTTTAAATGCTTGTTTTTTCATTTATTTTCGAATTGTTCAATTTTTTTTCTCAACGGTGTTTTTTCATCTATTTTAAAACTTTTCTATTTTTTTTTTCAATGTTGTTTTTAATCATATTTCCATGTTTCATCGAAGGTTAAAAATGTTGTACACCATTTTTTTTTTAAATTAAGTTTTTTCATATAATTATGTGTCCTTAATTAATTTATGATTCCATACTTTTTAAATATAGTGGAAAATGTCAATTTTAACACATTTTTTTACCTTTATTTCAATACATAGAAAATAATTCTAGTTAAATAACACTATTTTTAAATATTTAGCAAAAAAAAATAATTCATTTTTTTTTTATCAATTAAAAACCAAAACAAATAAGAAAACAAAAAGAATTGACCATGCGACCTGGTCCAGGCTCGCAGAGGGGGGGGATGCCCAACATCGCACCAGCCCCCCATCTCGTGGGCACCCTATATATATATGCAACATTTAGAAAAAAAAAATTGCTTTAGGTAGCATCAGGTTTTTATTTAGGTGTTGATTTTAATTTTTTTCTAAGCAACTATTTTATGTTTTAAGGCCATGCTTGAAAAAAGTTGTAATTTTAACCCAGTTAGAAAAACGAGTGCTATCGGTAGCACCACTTTTTGATTTGGGGGTTGATTTTAAAGTTTTTTTGAGCAACCATTTGATCCTTTAAGTCCATGCTTGAAAAAAGTTGTAATTTTGACCTGGTTACAAAAAATGGTGCTACCGATAGCACCACTTTTTTATTTGGGGGTTGATTTTAAAGTTTTTTTGAGCAACCACTTGATCCTTTAAGCCCATGCTTGAAAAAAGTTGTAATTTTGACCCGGTTACAAAAAATGGTGCTACTGGTAGCACCACTTTTTGATTTGGGGGTTGATTTTCATGTTTTTTTATGCAAAAATATGGGCTTTAAGGGATAGAGTTCTCATTTTGAGGTCACAATTATAAGTTACCAAATCTATTATATTAACAAAATAGAGAAATAACATAGAATAATACCAAGATAGCAACAAAATACAAAAATATTGCAGAGATAACAGCGAAACAACAAATTATATGGAACCACAACACCATAATTATACCTTTATTGATAGGAAACAATGTTCACTTGCCTCTTCGAGGGGGAAACCTCCAATAGAGTAGAGCTCTATTACAATAATTTTCCAAGACAAAACTTCTCATACCCTCTACTCTTATTTATACTAAATCTATCTATCCAAAAGAACAATCTAGAGGAAGATCCTTCTAGAAGCGGAAGCTTCTATTAAGTCTTCTTACAATTGACTTATTCCTCCTTATTGCTAGGCCTTATTAATATTGACCTTTATTACATGGAAATATATTATTCTACCCACTTGAGGGGTTAGGTAGGTTAGGTCCCTAACATGCCCTTCCCCTTAAAATCAACCTTGTCCTCAAGGCTTGAGATGAGGAAATTGTTGCAGAATGTTAGATGGCTCCCAGGTGGCATCTACGAGAGTTGTATCTTTCCACCAGAATAACACTTCCTTGATGGTACGCTCACGAAGATGATGCTCACGCTGGTCCAAAACTACTTGTGGTTGCAATCAGATGGATCCTTCTTCATCCAACTCAAGAAGGCTAGTTTGAGTTTGGCACTTAGTTCCAATCACCTTATTTAAGAAGGAGACATGAAAAACAGGATGGAGCTTAGAAGAACTAGACAAAGCTAATTGATAGGCCACATGTACCACACGCTTAAGAACTGTATAAGGACCATAAAATTTGGGCCCCAGTTTCTGACAATGTTCGGCCTTGAGTGAAGTTTGTTTAGAAGGTTGCAGTTGAAGAAATACCTTGTCTCCTTCAACAAATTGGCATTTTGAGCGACCTTGATTGACTTTTTTCTTCATGCAATTATGAGCCATGACCAAATTCTCTTTGAGGGTACGGAGAATAGCTTCTTGAACTGTAAATGTTTGGTCAACCGCATGAACCTTCGAGACACCTGTCATGTAGGAGAGAACATAAGGTGGCTTTTGTCCATATACTGCTTCAAAAGGAGTCATGCGAGTAGTGGTATGATAAGAAGTGTTGTACCACCATTCAACTAATGGTAACCATTAAGCCCATTGATGTTTCCTTTCAAAGGAAAAACAACTCAAACAAGTCTCCAAACACTTGTTGACAACTTCAATTTGACCATCAGTCTGGGGATGATAGGCGATGTTGAGATGAAATTGGGTGCCCTATAGCCAGAATAGATCTTGCCAAAAATTGTTGGTGAAAGTGGGGTTGCGATCAGAAACAATAGAATGAGGCATGCCATGAAGCTTGAAGATATGATCCATGAAAAGTTGAGCCATAGTGGATGCAATAAATGAATGTTAAAGATCACATAAATGAGCATACTTGGAAAGATGATCAACTACCACCATGATGCCTGACTTATTACATGATTTAGGTAATCCCACAATGAAATCCATAGAGATGTCCCTCCAAATAGTGGGTGGAATCAGAAGCGGTTGGAGTGTGCGAGGGACTTTGATTGTTTCTCCCTTGTTACATTGACAAACATCACATTCCACCACAAAAGTGTGAACATTCTTTTTCATACCATCCCAGAAAAAAGAACGTTTGACCTTGTCATAGGTTTTGGTAAACCCTGAGTGTCCAGCTGTGGGAGTAGCATGAAGCTCAGAAAGCACTGTGGATTTAAGTTGGGACTGTTTACTTAAATACAAATGACCTTTGTAGCGAAGCTCATCATTGTGCCAAGAGTACCTGGAGAAAACTTGAGAATTGTCTTGCAATTGTTGGATTAGATGCGGAATTTTAAGATCTTGTAGCCATTCCTGGTGAACAACTTGGAGCCAATCTAGTACAATGAAGGATAGGGAGAACAGGGACCCTTCATCTTCATATTTTCGAGAAAGAGCATCAACAACCACATTTTATTTACCTTTCTTGTAAATGATCTCATAATCATATCCAATGAGCTTAGTTACCCATTTTTGTTTCTCTGGAGAGGAAGGTCGTTGCTCCAGAAAATACTTGAGGCTTTGATGGTCTGTCTTAATTTGGAAGCATTGCCCCAAGAGATAAGGGTGCCAGAGATCCACTACATGCAGAACAACCGACATTTCATTTTCATAGATTGATTGGCCCAAATGGCGTTTTGACAATTGTTTGTTGGTAAAGGCCAAAGGTCTGTCCTCTTGCATAAGGACTACTCCAATTCCTGTCTTGGAGGCATCACATTCCAGGACAAAGGTCTTTGTGAAATCAAGAAGGGCCAAGACCGAAGTAGTGCACATAGCTGCCTTCAAGGCTTGAAAGGCCAGATCGGCTGCGGGAGTCCAAGTGAAAGAATTATTTGTAAGTAGAGCAGTGAGAGGTGTCACAATCTTTCCATAATTCTGGACAAACTCGCGATAATAGCCTATTAAACCCAGAAAAACACACAAGATTTTGATAGTCTTGGGGCGAGGCCAATCCTGCATGGATTCAATCTTGATAGGATCCACCCGGACATCGACCTTGCCAACAATATGACCCGAGTACTCGACTTTCGAGGCACCAAAGGCACATTTAGAGTGTTTGAGGAAAAGTTGATGCTGAGAGAGTAGATGAAGAACTTGATCCACATGGGCAAGATGGGATTGCCAAGTTTTACTATAGATGAGAATATCATCAAAGAAAACTAAGACAAAATGATAGAGAAAAGGACGGAAGACATGATTCATGAGGCTTTGGAAGGTGGAGGGGGAATTACATAGGCCAAAGGGCATGACCAAGAACTCATAGTGACCCTCATGAGTTCGAAAGGTCGTCTTGGGGATGCCAACATCTTGCATACGTATCTGGTGGTAGATAGAACGCATATCAAGTTTAGTGAAATATTGAGCACCACTCAACTCATCCAAGAGATCATCAATGACAAGAATGGGAAACTTGTCCTTGATGGTGAGTTTATTGAGGGCACAAAAGTTAGGACACATGCGCCAAGTACTTTATTTCTTAAGTACCATGACCACAGGAGAAGAATAAGGGTTGGTACTAGGGTGAATAACACCTGCTTGTAGCAATTCCTGCACTATTTTTTCAAGTTCATCCTTTTGGGCAAAGGGATGACGATAAGGGAGAACATTGGGAGGAAGACTGCCAAGAACAAGGGGTATGGAATGATCATGAACACCACGAGAAGGTGGAATTCCATGAGGAGTGGAAAAAACAACTTGGTGCTTGGAGAGAATAGCTTGGAGGTCAAGATGCACAGAGGGTGTCTCAACGACGTGAATAGAATGGAGTTGAGAAATAATATCGGAGTGGCCTTTCTTGAGGAGATTTTCCATGTGATGGGAACTGATGATATCGGGAGAACCAGCTGTGAGACCTTGTAAGTGATACCTTTGTCCCTCCTATTGGAATTTCATGGTTAATTCCTTAAAATCCATAAGAATGGGACCCAAAGTGCATAACCATTCAACACCTAGCACAATGTCACAACCTCCCATTTCAATGGAAAACATATGAGATTTTAGGTGGTAATGTCCAATTTTAGGACGTACATTTTCACAACGCCCACAACATTTCATGGACCACCATTGGCTATCATGATTTGAAAATTATTGACAACACGAATATAACAATTGGTTTCCCGGGAAATGCGATGATGAATAAAATTGTGGGTGCTACCACTGTCAACAAGGATGATGACCTTCTTATTCTTAATATAGCCAATGGGCTTGAGGATTTGTGGAGCAGAGAAGCCAGTGAGGGCATGTAAGGAAATGAGTGGTTCAACTTCAAGTGGGTCATCATGTTCCTGGGTAGCATTGAGGAGGGAGGGCTCTTCAACAAGTGGAACTGTCACATCTTCATCGGGAACATCTTCGGAAATGACCATAAAAAGCTTTTGTTCCTTAGACTTGTGCCTCGTAAAATATTTTTCATAACAATTATAGAAAATACCCTTCAGTTGGCGTTCAACCATTTCATCCCTAGTTAATTTCTGGACCTTGAGGGGAGTGACAGGGGGGTTATGATTAGTGGGTCGAGGAACAAAAGAGGGTTTTTTTGTTCTGGGAAAAAACAACTTGTTGGCCTCTTTATCACGTTTAGTAGCTTCCAATGAAGTCTAAGGGAAGGCCATGATAACCTGGGATCAGATTTCATCCTTTAGGCCACTGATAAAGCATTCACGAAAGAAAGCATCTGACAAACCCTCGGCTCGAAATGCCAAATTCTAAAAAAAAGTTATAAAGTCTTCCATTGTGCCTGACTGTTTCAACTTGGTCAAATGATCGAGATAGTGGGTATCAGTGTCAAAGCGATCATAGAGCTCTGCAACAAACTGGGTCCAGGAAATATACCCCTGACGTGAGTTTTTATTCCATTGCCACCATTTCCATCATTCAAGATCTAGATAAAGGACAGCATAACAAAGTTTGGCCAACTCATCAGTAATACCATGCAGAGAAAAATAATGCTCCATTTGAGTGACCCAACCCATAGGATCGGAGCCATCAAATTTATTGACCTCGATGCGGGGAAGATGGGGGTCACGCTGAAATGATTTGGATTGAAAATGCATAGAATGAGAGGAATCAACAACATCGATTTGGTCCGAGGAGGAAGGACCTGAAGGGAGGTTCAACAACTGGTTGACAACAGACTGGAGGGTGTTAAATTGGTGTGTGAAGTTGGCTTCCATGGTGTCAAATTTGTGCTCGACTTGGGCCTCGAATTGTGCAAGGAGGGAATTGGTAGAGCCAATCTCAGATGTCATGTGATTGATGGAAGCTTGTAGTTCTTGGTTGTGAGTGGTGGCCATTTGGAGAGGGGAAGTGCGGGTAAGGAAAAATGGGTGGGTGGGACCACAAAAATTAACTTATAAGTGATAGGTACCATGACGATCATGGAGAGAAGGGAAATATAATGGAATATGTGGAAAAATAGGGAAGTTGAGAAGGGTTTGGGTCCACTGGAAAAAAAAAGGATTAGAAATTAAAGGTATGATTGCGATCAGGGAGAAAAGGGGAATCTAATGGGATAGGTCCCAAATAACTGTGTCGGCGGGACCACTCTACTTTTTTATTTTTATTTTATTTTTGTTAACTCTTGCGGAGTTATACTCCGGAATGAATAATATTGCAGTGACGAAGTGCCAAAATGCTTAACAGGAAGAAATGTGTAGTAATTTTGCAACCAGAATGCAGAAGGCACAGTTGCACGGAAATAGATCTTGTTTGTTCTGTTTTTTGTTTCCATCCCAAGGGTTAGGGTATTTATGGTTTCTACAGACAAGGGTTTTCCCTGTTCTATATCTCTTTTATATACGTGCAGGGTCCAACAATAGTACTCAACCCAATATCTCAGGGCACCAACTAAGGAGGCTAGACCGATCCCTTAGTCGTACTACCCGACTACCCAGGTACTAGAGAGTATCTTCCCGAGTGTTGTTCTTAGTGGCACTATAGTAGTCAGGCAACCGATCGGTTTATCTACGAAGGGATTCAGGAGATCTAGGTTGATCTGTATACAGGTGTTGTCTGATGCGCTACCACTCGAAGGGGTACCAACAAGGGTTACAAGGGTGGCAAACAGATGTGCACTTGAGTACCTCTTCTATTTCCTACGTGTATTACTCCCCAACCGTGGGTTTATGCGTGTAACGACAGATCTTTGTAGCTTTACGATGTCGAAATATGTCTCTACCTTGAAAAAAAATTAACCCACAATTTTCTGCCAAGGAAAATGCTTTGATACCACTTGTAAGGTACCAGATCTATTATATCAGTAGAATACATAAATATTGCAGAGATAACAACGGAACAACAAATTATATGGAACCACAACACCAAAATTATACCTTTATTGATAGGAAACAATGTTCATTTGCCTCTTCGAGGGGGCAACCTCCAGCAGAGCAAAGATCTATTACAATAATTTTCCAAAACAAAATTTCTCATACCCTCTACTCTTACTTATACTAAATCTATCTATCCAAAAGAATAATCTAGAGGAAGATCCTTCTAGAAGTGGAAGATTTTATTAGGTCTTCTTACAATTGACTTATTCCTCCTTATTACTAGACCTTATTAATATTGACCTTTATTACATGGAAATATATTATTCTACCCACTTGAGTGGTTAGGTAGGTTAGGTCCCTAACAACAGTTCTCATTAAGTTGGTAACTTTGTTAAAACCCTAAGTTGTAGTTGCAGTACCAGTTGCAATGTCAGTTACAGTTGCAGTTGCAGTGCCAGTTCCTTCGTGTCAGTTCCTTCATGGTAGTTGTAGTACCAGTTGTAATGAAAGTTTTTATGAAGTGTTGGGACTAATTTTTATTGTCCTAGTGCGCCTTACCCTAGAAAATCTCCATCTACCTTTAGATTACAAGTTGCAGAACCTTTGAAGTTTTAAAGGTTCATTATTGCTTGCCACTGTTGTCGGATGGTGCCACTATCTGTTGATACTATCAGAGGTATGTACTTACATATGTTTAAACGGTATCATTATTCTAAAGGGTATTTGCAGGAGAAATGATCTTTTGTTCAAACAACAATCATAGATCCAGAAGGATCTCAAATCCAACACATTCAGAGGAACAATGCACCCCATATTTAATTACTTTGATATGCCTCTACTTGTTATGGCATTATTATCTTATGAATATCTAGGTTTTATTTTGATCTGTTGAAGTTACGATTATCATACTAATCATTGGTCAAAATTAAAGTCAAAGTATTAGATTGATTAAGGTTGAGATTATAGATTTTATTCTCTAACTGAGATTTCTGTCAAGAAAGCATATTATCTTAGTACATAGGATAGGTCGAAGAGAATACTTGTCATCTTGGAGAAGGAGACTCAGAAGAAAAACAACACACTCATTCTTGAGAACAAGACTCCAGGTTCCAGGTTTGATTGATTAAATTGATAAGATTCAAATTTGCACATATCAAGTTAGATAACTACTAAACACTATAGTTGTGATAGCAATATTTGAAAAGTTTTATTATTGAATACTTGGTAGATTGTGAGCATTATTGAGATAAATGCTTATTGTAATCATTTACTAGATATAACTAACATCTCCTCTAGGAGAAACTTCTTGTTTTGTTTCCAGGTTACCATGGAGGAATGATTGATCACAACAGTGGAAGAGTGTTGCTCTCATTTATTATTATTGTATTTCTTACTTTTGACCCTTGTTTTAGGAAGGTCACAAGTGATAGCTCTGAAGGAGCTACTGTGACGATTGTTCTCGCTATTGTTTTTATTATTATTATAAAGAGTATTATTATTGTCTATTGTTTCTCCCTTGATGTTGTTGTTCCGGGTAGGTCACCGGTGATAACCTTGAGGGAGCTATAGTGACGGTTGCAGGAGACAATATATTAGGTGAGACATGGAGTAGACTATCCAAGCTGTATACATGACTGTATACATCCATGTACCGAAGAAGAAGAAGAAGAAGAAGAAGCTACTTTTTCTAGATACATAACATCTCATATGGAGACAATTCATGGGGAGAAGAAGGCTCCAAAGACGACATAACAAATCTCTCTAGTGCATTTGATCACTCCTCAGATCATCTGGAAGAGTTAGTAGAGCCAGAAGGGCCTACCCAGAATCAACGCAACAACTAGGAAGAAACCATCATGGTCCTTTGACACTTTGCATGATGCAAAGCCATATAACATTGATGAGCCATATCAGAGGGAACATATGGCTTCGAAGATTATATATACTCGGAGGGAGTCAAGCTTCAGAGGGAGCATGGAGACTCATAATGAGCCTGATCTCAGAGAGGATCAGATGGGAAAAAGGGACATCTTTCAAGACTGACAGATAGATGCCATGATTTGAGAAGACTAGATCGTAGCTTCAAAGGCTTCTAGGAGATGTGAAATCTCCTAGGAAGATTCCCTTGCTTCAGTGATAGAGGAGGAAGCCAATCAGAAGGATTGGGATATATATTTTTCCTTGAGACCAGAAGGGAATTCAGTGGTGACTTCCAAGATTGATCTAACAAATCAAGCATGTTGCAATTAACAGTATAAATATATACAAGCCTGATTTGTATCTAGAGGATTCTCCCAGCAAGAGGGAGAAGACTATGATGAGCACTTGCTCCAGTAATCAAAAGAAGAATATACATAACAACCATTATCCATTAAAAGAGGTTGATGACGTATGAGATTCAGAGGGAGAAAATGAATATGTTATCATGATGGAGTAGAAGAGATACTCTCAGAGTTCAGAAGCTACAGTGAGAATGGAGCAGTCTTTCTCAGTTTCAGAAAAAGCAGCTGCAAGTGCAGAGTCCCAATTCTAGAAGGAACAATTGCAGAAAGAGTAGAGGACATACTCTCAGGCGGTGAAATAGATAGTGCTTTGCAGAAAGCACATAGAACTAACACACGATTGTGCAGATTGAGTTGCAACTGAGAAAGTGTACCCGTTTGGTACAATGTGATGTGAAAAATTGGTTCGTTAATATATTTGAAGAACACGAGGACATATATATGTTTTGTGGTGAAATCCATGTTCACCTGACTATGGAAAAACATATGATGAGGTACCTAAAGGTTATGATCGATTATGGACCCAGATATATCTCAGAGTGTGAGATAAGATTGCAGATTCATATTGGGTAGGAAGTGTCACAGACCGGAAAAGTACATCCGTATGGGATTAGCTATGATCTTGTGACTCGGTGAGAAGAAGACCTATATGGTACTTAGTTCCATAGAGGCAGAGTATGTAGCAGGATGGTTAGCTTGTGTTGAATTAGTGTGGCTTCAGAAGTTGATTGTAGAATTGTTTATCTCGAGTTGGAGGAAACTTGTATCTTTTATGACAACCAGAGTTGCATAAAGTTGTCAGTGAACCCAGTGTGTCATGACAAGTCCAAGCATATCGAGATCAATTATCACTATATCTGTGAGATGATACAGAAGGGAGTAGTAAATGTCCAATATATTTCCACCGAAGAACAAGTAGCAGATGTGTTGACCAAGCCCCTATACAGAGTCAAGTTCAAGTTTTTCAGAGACAAGCTTGGAGTGATCCAGAAATACTTCCCCAGAAGCGGGAAGTGATGTGTTCCCTAGTAGAAGGAAGTGATGTGTTCCCTAGAAGCAGGACGTGATGTGTTCCCCATAAGAAGGAAGTGATCCCCAGTAGAGGAAGGTGATGTGATCACCAATAGAGGGAGGTGATGCGTTCCCCAGTAGATGGAAGTGATGATATACCCCAGCGCAGGTCGGTAACCCCAACGTAGGCTGGTATGCTACCCCAACACAGGTTGGTAACCACAACGCAAGTTGGTACGCTACCCGAGTGCAGGTTGGTAACCCCAACACTATCTGGTACGCTACCACAACACGGGTTTGTAACATCAACGCAGGATGGTACGTTACCCTAGCGCAAGTTGGTAACCCCAGTGTAGGTTGGTACGCTACCCGAACGTAGGTTGGTAACCCTAACGCAGATTGGTACGCTACCCCAACATAGGATGGTACGCTACCCCAACGTAGGTTGGTAACCCCAATGCAAGATGGTATATTATTTCAGTGAAAGTGCATAACTTCCTATGATATATAGATCTATGATTGACAACAAGACAATGACCAAGTATGCAGAAGCGCAGAAGCATAGATGATGATCATGACAAGAAGAATACCTTCCTTGCTAAGAGGGAGTGTTGAAGATTGAGTAGCTTTGGAAGATATCCTTATTGTATTTGACCAAGACAAACCCTAAATAATGTTATTATATTATATTTATTAAGACATCCCTATTGTGCCTTTGTAAAAGTTGACCCTATTATGCCTTGACAATTAAATGTAATTTAAGAGGGTAAATTGACAGGTCGCCCCAGACCTAATTTAAGGAGGTCAAACTACTATTTATAAGGGAGGTTGGTGCCTCACATATTCATTCACTCAAGAGCTCTGTAACAAGAGTAAAAGTGCGCAAGTCTTGGAGGAGAAGCTATTGCAACTAAGTGCGATGTTAAGGAGGGTTTTGGTCTATCTCTTGGTAATATCTCTTGGATAAGCGGTGCACTATTCTTCCCTAGTGAAGGAGTAGAGGAGGATATTTTTATTTTTTAGTTCTCTCTTGGAGAGAAACATTTTTCTTGGTTGGCTAATCTATATTGAGGAAGTTTGTTGGGGTTTCTCCCCTAGAGGGTTTCCCAGGATAATCTTTGTGTCTCTCTTGTTTATGTGATTGCCTCTCTTTCAATGATCTTATATATGCAGCTAATGTGCGATTGTAAAAAGAAGAACTGTAACTGCTAAGTTGTATAAGTAAAATATCAACACTTATTTAGTAAAAAGGTTTCGAGTGGACATTCCACCCATCATTAGAGACAAGACAATCTAAATTGTAGTAATGATAAAACAAATGTCGGTGATAATAAATAAGAATACTGGATGTCCGTTAGAAATAATAATAATAATAACTTATTAAAAATTAATCATTGAAAAATTCCAATTAAAGTTGGGTGCATGGTTATGGGCATTAAGATTAATGTAATTAAGGTCTACACTTACCGATAAAGGAAAAAAATATGAAGAAAAGGATAAATATGGAACCATAGGTAAATTTAATGTTAAATTGTGAGTGCAATTTAAAGGAAAATTGAATCAAGTTGAGAGTAAAATTAAAGAGTGATTAGGATAAAAAGAGAGGTTGACCAAAGTTCAAAAGGACATAAGTAGATAAAATGTAAAGAACCGGAAAAATAAATTTTGAGAATAAAGAAAAGGCAAAGGAGGATTAAATAGGGTAAAAGTTAAGGGAATAAAATTCTAAATAAAGGTTAAAATAGGATCAACGTGGGTAACCTTAATTCAATTGGAAGCAAGATTCAATGAGAAAGAAATTTTGGGAATAGAAGAATAAGATGTAGTCTAAATGTTTTATATTTTTACCTTTTTTTGGAAGGTTACTTTTTTTCGATGAGATTTGTCTAAAATTTAGCTAGAAATTCATAGAGATGGATGGAATTGCAGATTTTAGTGGTTTAGATTACATATTTTGGGTGCCTTGGGGGGTTTTGAGGGCGTTCAATCAATTTATGCATTCAAAAATGTAATTTAAGAAATTTGAAATTGTGATTTCACCAATAATTATTTTGTCGAATTCTAGTGATAAAGGTCGAAAAGACACAAAGGAAATAATTTTGGTTTGGTCAAAGCATATGACTTACACATAGTTTACTTCTAGAAAGCTAGAGCAAAGTATTTGGTTTTGGTTTTTCCGTAGTAGCATTGCTAAATCATATAGTTAAAAAAAATCCAACCCATGTAAGAAACCTAGTCAATCATTACAAATCCTTCTTTAATTTTTTCTATGTTTATAAATCTTTCTCTATTTTATGGGGTTTTAAATGCTTATGAGAAATGCCAATAAGTTTAGCTCCAATTATGATTAAATTGAGAGGATTTATGTTATATTTATTATTTCGTTGGTGTTTCTATCTTGAGTTTTGTAGTCTACTAATTTTGATTGTTTCTCTAAATTGGTTGTTTTTTCTAAATATGCCATGTTGCACTTAGTATTGCGATAAAAAATGTTTCATGTCAATGCCATTATTATGCCTAAATGCAAAATTCTTCACCATTTTATTAAGTTCTCTTGCTAGGTTAGAAATCTTTGTGGCATATCTCTATGTTGGAACTTTATGTTATTGAGTGGAGTAACACGTGAATAGTGGGATGACAAGAGAGAGAGGGGATTCATATTCGACTCCAAAGGAAATCAAGAAACAAAGTTTGCTTAGGGATTTGGGATAGAAATGAACAATGAAGTTAAGATTCATGCTGTCTACAAAGGAATCATGATTCTCAAATCTCAGCAAGTAAAGGAAGCCACTATAGTAGGCGACTCTATCATAACACTTAGAACTATCCAAAGGAAAGCAATAATAAATCGTCCCTCACTAGCTTGAATGGTAAGAAGAGCTAAACATGAGATTAAGGAATTTGATAAAATTTCCTTTTTCATGTGCTTTATCATTAGAGTGAGTTAGCAAACCAACGAGCAAATCAAGGTGTGTTGTTGAACTATGGGCATTGTATTATAAATGAGGGGACAATATTTCATATCCCCCCATAAGATCTAAGGCCTGGTTGAAATGATAGGCATATGTGGTTAGATGGTAAAGTTTCCTCTCATGATGACAATGGATTGATAGAACGTGGCTTGATTTATTACACCTTGCAGTGTGCTAATTAATATATTTCGTACGACATTCAGGTGGATTGTTAGTGTGGGTTGATTGTTGAAGGTAGAAACCATTTACAAAAATTTTTAGGGGATCTTGATGAAGTTTGGATTGAGTTTTCTATAAGTGTCAAGGAATTTCAGAACTTGTAGAGAAATTCCCTTGATCAAGCTCTAAGCTTGCCCCACCCCGAAACTCTTCATCCTTTTTGTGTGTATGACCTGTTCCTCTAGATGTGTACATTCCATTCTATAGGTAATTGGTACAATTGGTCTTGAATCCCAATTAGCATTTACTAAAAGGGTTTTATGGTTAGTGGCATTCTATTTGTAAAAGCCACCGCTCAAGCCTTTTGGTTGTAGCGACAAGTTATATTCAAGTCCTTTACGAAAAACGATGATTGGAAAGAGATGGTGCATTACTTGTGCAGTGAATGTCTTGAATGTGAGCTTAAAGATCCGAATAAATGATTTAAATATTGTAAGTTTTAAACCTTTGAAGTAAAGCAATGCATACAGATTCTTAAGCAAAATAGAAATTAATTAATGGCTCATACACATAGTACACATAGATTTACATTGGAAACCCTTAACCGGGAGAAAACCAATGTTCCTTGGTGTCACACCTCTCACATATTCATTGCATTAATTTCACCATTCACAATACAATACATACAATATTTTAGGTATTCTGCAACTACCAAAACCCTAATCCCTTAATCTGGGATTAATTTAGAAAACCACTAAAAATAGCAAAAAACACTAAAATAGAAAAAACCGCCCAAAAACAAATTTGGGGTGCTACCCTGAATGTTTCACATAACCAAGATGGTCCAATTATACCCCCCCCCCCAATCGCCCGATGCACATGCCCACAAAGAGTGACAGGTGATGGGATTGTTAGACACACTTCCACACACACATGCAAACACTGTAACACCTACCCAACAAATACTTTCTAAAGGAGGTGAGTGGGGCACATTGTGTTGTTATTAATGCACAATTAGATGGGAAAATTGGTAGGCAGAGTTGGAGAATAAAATTCAAAGGATGAGTTCTACAAGGCACACATATACAATAGACATGACAAGGCATGTAGTCGACCTGATAAATTGGCAAAAGGAGGTAGATTCATTTATGGGTGTCCAACGTAGTAGGAATATGGAGATTTCGTTGTAGGTTGACTTTGTTAAACAAATGATTCAAAGGATGGTGTCTCATTTTGATATTCTAGATTTGGTCTCAGTTCCCCTTGTTCCGCCTAATTCTTCTTCTAGGACATCCTTGGCCTATATGCAATTCAATGCTCATCTAAGTGAAAATAGTAGACATTAGACCTCCTAGGAGCACAAGGAAAAGACTGGAAAAATCATTGGCTTGAAGAGGTTTAGAAGAAGCCATGATCTTGATTTATGAGTTAGTTTACATGATTTAGTACGTGTCTTTGAATTATATGTTTACTCCAATAGTTGGTTAGATAATATCGCTCACGAGTTGTAGTAGGTGTCTTTTGGACTCTTGAAAAATATGGGCAAACATGTTCACCATGTGGTTTTTTTGTATCTAAGCCATAGACTTTTCTTCTTTTTCGTAATTGTTACTTGGCATGGCAACAACCCATTTTTTTCAATATAATCTATAACTGTTTTTTTCAGAAAGAAAAATAAATAAAAATAAAATGAACAATTCCTTCTATATAACAAGGTTGCAACCCTTTTTTTTTCAATAGAATCTATAACCGCTTTTGTCACCAAAAAAAAAAATCATGAACAATTCCTCCTATATAACAAATGTTGGTCTACCTTAACACTAATTTGTAACCACCTTGGATATTCCAATGGTTGTCTTACCAAAAATATATCTAAACTTAAAACGACTATAGTGAGCCTATACTTTTACTACATGATTATCTTTTTGTATTTTTAATGCTTTGACAAAAATACAAACTCACCATTCGAATTCTTTAACTACTACAACATATGAAATATATTACAATTTAACCAAGCCACACAATGGGGCACAAAGATTCACCCTGGAACCTTGATAATGAAAAACCAACAAAAAATGAATAAATTTGCATTTTGTCTTTTTTATAATGATATTATGATATAGAATATAAAACAATACACACTTACTACAAAGCTATGAGACACTATGGTCTGCTACAATTACATATGGTTTATCTCTCTCTCTACCATGTTAGCATCACCTCCATACTCCTGTTTATACTATGTAACAACATATGGCTAAAAAAACGAACCATTTTCCCTCTTTTGGCTATTGTTTTAAGTTTAAGGTTTATAAACCATCTTGGATGCTTCATGATGATTTCCACATGTTACTAACTCATCATGGGTGATAGTGTGCTAACAATCATTGCCACTTGACTTTGCGAGGAATAATTGAAGCGTTACAACTTTGTTGGGGCCATAACTTTCATATACGAACTTTGTTTCGCAATAAAAAACCATTCTTGGAAAGCTATCTTTGTGTAGAATAGCCATCGATGTTAGAAACTCTAAAATTCCACTTCTTTCATCCTCAAACAAAAGATTTATCATTCTAGTTAGTCAATGTGATTTGGACCCAAACTAGCCCTTATAGACCCCAAACTCAATATTCCCAATCCTAGAACATCAATTAAGTCATACTGTAACTATGTAAACCCATTTTGGATCAAAAACACTTATATAAATTAATTAATGTGATAGAATAATTTTGTTTCACATTGTTACTCTTTGTTCCATATTATTATTTTTATTTTATTTTTAATAGATACAGGTAATAATTGTATTAAGAAATTGTTGCAGCGACTCTCGACAAAATAGTAATATAATCATAAAACGGCTTTTTGAAAGCAAGAGTTTCAAAAAATGTCCAAAATTCAAAATAACCACCTAAATACCAAACTACTCTCTCTATTTTAGAAGTATAACAAAGAGGCCTGCAGGTCCTTCCCCTTGTGAGAGGAGAGGGATGAGATCTTTTCCTTAGGACATTGATGAACAATAGTGATTCAAAAGTCTCAGAGAAACATGTTCATTGCACCATGAGCTTACCATGAGGGTCTTGTTCTGTTGCATCCATCTCTTTTGTCTTCTTTGCTTCCTCCATTGATTCATCTTCTTCTTGCTCTATCTCCTTTGCTTCCTCTAATGGATTCAAATGAGTTGGGTTCATGGGAGTTTCCTTACTTGTCTCCATTGGAGTCCCTTTATGTTCTTGAAGTTTTTCTTATGCACTTGATCTATTTACGTTTCCTTTGTGATCATATTCATTGTTTCTATTGGGACCTTGGATGCATTTGGTCCATCTTTAGGACCCAATTGGATTTAATCGTTGGGTCTGCCTCTGCGCTATCCTTACCCACTTTCACTGTAACTTTGAGAACCTCATATCTATAATGTTGTTCCCGATGGATGGATTTTGTTTATTTACCTTGGAATGTTGTTTTTTCATCTTGTTTGAGACTGATTTGAAAGGATGTTGTCCTTGATTACTTGTGGAATTCATATTCTACTTTTGGGAAGACATGTTTTCCTGGGTTTTTGGACAATTTTTGGCAAAGTGTCCATACTTGTGATATGAATTGCATTTGGATGAATCTATTTGTAATCCAATGTGTGTAAATGATTCCAACAACCCATATTAGTTTGTATTGTCTTTGAAATACCCTTCTCCAATTCCACTTCCACACAAATTCTAGCACACAAGTAGAAATTGTCTTTCAATTATGCTTTATCAATGGATCCGAACCCATGAATGGTTGTAAGACCCTACACTTGCAAGTTTAATTCAACCATTTATGAATATCACAACGTTGTAAAACAAAGCAAATGTAAAAGTTGAATGAGACAAATGTGAGAGAACAAAAAAAATTAAATGAAAAGAAAAAACAAAATAGGAAAAAGCACTAGAAAAAATAAAATAGGAGAAAACACAGATTTTTTTTGGGTGAAGAGAGGAATAGGCATAGAGAACCATAAAAGCGTTGTATCAGAGATTGTTATGAAAAAAACATTGAGTGCCATTTAAATTTGGTTTTCCCATTTGGGTTTCCAAGATAAATTTTGAGTTGTTATATGTGAATTTATTCATTGTTATGTGATTTTCTAATGAAATGGAGTTGCTATGTAGTTCAATTGTTCCCTGTGTCTGTTGTTTGACAATGAAGAATTATTTTGTAGCTATGTTTGAATTTGATTTCCATCGAGATAGTCCCCATAACCCAATAAACCAACCCAATAGCTCTCTAATCGCTTTCCCTTGGAATTGGGAGTTGCTAAATCGGTTCCCTTAGAATTGTTAATGTGTATTTATCTTTCTTGCATATTGCCCTCTCACTCGCTAAGCTAAATTTTGTTCAACGGGTTGTGTTATCACTCCTCGTACCTCCCACTTCATTGTTGGCTGAGGGCTCCACTTTCCCTTGCTGTGAGTCCACTGAAATATATGTGCAAAATAGCAACAACGCTCATGGGACTATCATATACATATGGAGTTCCTCCCAACAATGTCACATTGTTTCTCATCAACTGTTTCATCCATTCCATGCAGCGATCTATTTGGAGATGGTGCGATGATAATGGTAGTATCTCATCTTACCCTGTCTTACATTGTGTTTTCCCCAACATATTCACAGATAAATGAACTCCAGTGGTGTACACATTTCTTCCCTGCAATGCATACTTGTCATCGCTTCTTATTTCTCTTTTCACGTCCCTTAATACAAGCTACTCAACTTCACAATCCCTACATAATACACTCATGATCACATTCAATTTCAGATCCAAAAGCATAATCAAAGCATTTGATTTGAAATCGCTTTAACACTTCCTGGAATAAAAATTGTTGGCCAACTCATTGCTAAGTTTGTTATGCAAGCAGATCTTGTTGGATATGTCATTTTGCTCAATGGTGAACTGTGTATAACCAGAGAGCTCATTCACTACATACCACAAATATTTCCCCTAAGAAAGAAATCCAATTGTGTATTTTGTACATATGGTGAACTGTGTTTGAAAGTGCAACATTTGGAAATGGTTATGAGCATATCCAAGACTCTAATATACAAAAGGCCCTCGCTGGTTTCACTAGACTCTGGTCTTTCCACTGGTGCATTCACAAATTGCCTGCTTCAATATGGTGCATTCTTTGTTCATGGTGTTGGTGGTTATTATTAGTTTTTTCTGTCTCAAATCCCTTGAAGTTTACAATCTTTATTCATTTTTCCATAGTCATCATCCCTTCTAAGTAACCATACAAGGATTCCTTCTCATATCTAAACGTTGTTTCTACTTTGGAACAAGGAGAAGCGAATGGTAATATAGTAAAAAATTGATATCTTAGAAGTTTGAGACTGGTGAGTATTGAAGATGACTATTGGAGAATAATATGGCAAGCTGATAGCATTACTGATAATTGCAATGAGCTCAAAAGCCATAAGCCATGGAGAGCAGTCCTGAAAACATAGTACTCAACTTCCTACAAAGTTAGCACTGTGACATTGGTTGGCTATTTGAGAACAAAAACTTTCAATTGCATTGTTATATGGTTTCTCGTGCACAGGTTATGTAGAGGAAGGAGTCAATGAATTAGTCCGCAGCAGAGGTTGCACAAAGAACATATTTTACAGCTATCTGAAGAACAAAGAAGAATAGAGAGCATTGTACAGGGCAGGGGACAAACCCTTAATAGCTTTTTTTAAAAACACAACACTTTGTACAAGCCTAAAAATAGAGCTCAGAAGAAACTTTAGCAAAAGATCTATGTTGGTGAAACAACAAAGAAGAATAGAGAGCATTGTACAGGGCAGGGGACAAACCCTAATAGCTTTTTTTAAAAGCACAACACTTTGTACAAGCCTAAAAATAGAGCTCAGAAGAAACTTTAGCAAAAGATCTATGTTGGTGAAACAAACAAGTTATAAATCTCTCGTTTACTGATCCATCAATAAAACAACCCAACTTGTTTCCTATCCCTTTAAAAGTAACATCTCAAAATACAAGTGAAAGATGAAGCAGTGTATAACCTACACCACAACCATTCTGATCTCTTCTTCTAGCTTGAAACCAAGAGACCACCGAGTTAACAACAAACCCCTAGATTCCATAAAATAGGGTCCTAAGCAAAAGATTCAGTCTCAATTTTCCTTTCTATGAAATTAAAAAACAAAAAACCCTTCCTGAAGAAAATGAAATTACTTGTCCTTGGAGAGTCGAAGCCCACACATTGTTTCCTACCAAGTTAACTAGGCCACAAAGTTAATGAAATTACTTGTACTTGGAGAGTGGAAGCCCACCCATTGTTTCCTACCAAGTTAACTAGGCCACAAAACTTTGAACTGTCCCACTAGGCCCTGCTCATGGAAGAGAAGGGTTTTATTCATCAAACTAGAACCGATCGATCTAAGTGAGTGAGAATGTTTATCCTTTTAACAAATTTATTCAACACCATGCAAGCTCCATTCATCGACTTTTAATTGCAAACCAACAATTTAAAGACCTCAATATTTGCAAGAAGATTGTCTCTCCCATTGCCATAGCTCAACCACAATAAGAAGTATTCGCTCAAACTTGAATTCTAGAGTCTAGACAAAGATCCATTAATGGTAGGCCACAATTTTCCTTGTGCAAGTTCTCCAACAAAGTCACAACAAGAAGCAACAACAACAATGGTACACCATTGCCATCAGAGGCTCTATTGTCTCATCACAACTCGATACACGTTATACCAAATACATAAGATCTTATAATAAACCAAAAATAAGTACCATGTATGCTTATGAGTACAAAACACAATTCAAAACACAATTCCAAAATATATATGGTATAACCCTATATATACCCTTTTGAAGTCATAACAATATATACTTATATGAATATTCTACCAATATATACTTAAATAATATTCCACATATTAGATTTATAATACATTTCCCAAACCAAGAGTGTGATTTAAAAGTTGGCTTTATGACTTTGAAACATAAATACTCTATAGATGTTATAGAATAACATCAACTAAAATTGGTGTGTTCACTTGTTAAGATAAACCTTGGTATCTTGATTATTGTCTTATCAAGACTCATTTATGTTATACCAAATATTTTAGGTTTTTTAATAAACCAAAAATACACACTATATACATATACGAGTGTGAAACACAATTACAAAATATATATATGATATAACCATGTATATACACTTTTGAAATCATACCAATATATGTTTATATGAATACTCCACATATAACATCTATAATACATTTCCCAAACCAAAAGTCTCATTTAAAAGTTGGCTTTGGCTTTGTGACTTTAGAATAACATCAACGAGAATTGGTGCGTTCAGTTGTCAAGATTAACCATGTTATCTTCTTATTGTTGCTAAGATTAACCATGTTATCTTCTTATTGTTGCTAGAATGTTTTGTTTTCTAATGAAGGCAAAGAATACAACGGAGAAAGAGAACCATAAGAGTAAATTACAAATTTGGAATAATGTTAAAACCCACAGTACACAACCATATATAGGTTATAAGAATATTGTTTTAAAAGTTTTTGGTTTGATAAGTGCTATTATATATAATATCAATTTACGCTAGACACTGCATCGTGATTTTTTTGGATCATCTATATTTTTCAAAATGCAAGGTAGAATATGAAAATCATCACCGCTAAACACTTCCAGCAATAATTACCACTTAAAATAGGCCAAAAGCCTTGGTCCAAAATGCCCAAATTTAAACAAAGTCCCCTGAAAAGTTTTGATGTAAAATAATCCACACCGAGTTAAACAAAAAGTGTGTGATTACTAACTATTATAACCATTTTATCAAACATTTTAATATTATTTTAAATTTCCGGTGCTCGTTAAATTCTCTTTGACTTTTACATAGATTTTGACAACCAGAACCAGATTTCTAACACACATTTATATTCCTCGCCAATTTGATTACAGGCGTAAGGCATCTGTTGAACGTTTTTTTTTTAGCAATTTGAATATTAAAAATAGAGATGAAATGATAATATTTTCAGGGGATATTTGTCTGAAATTTGTTTAGAAATTATTGGATTTATTTGAGTAATTATTTCTGTATAATTCTAATATCTTCTGAATCCATTTCTATATTTAAAACTAGATTTTAAACCAAAAAAAATAAAATAATGATTCATATAAATTTATATGAAAACCAGAAAAATCCATTTTCATAAAACAGCTAACCAACATTCAAAATATACAACCGTTTTATAATCTTAAAACAAACCACCCAGTCCGTCCCGATATCATAGAGAACACTTAAAAACCAGCACAGCTTTCCTTCATAGAAAAAACTACATTTAATGCCACAATACAGTATATAGGACCACACTCCTGTCTATTAATACTCGCCATTGAAGCAACATATGCCCAAACCCTTGACAGAATTTAAGGCCACTCGGTACATAATAAACTTAAAGCGTCACAGAGCCAGGAGAAGCTCAGCCACACTCAACTGTACATTATAYATAAGCACACAAAAACTTATATAGAGTACTGATTCTTCTAGCAGTAAGCACGGCACTTGTGCTTGCAGTCCATGGTGCATCCACCGCCKCCGCCKCCACCACCGCCATTGGGCCCCCATTTCCCAGCCGCCTTGAAACAACTTTGGGGACAAGTCAGCCGCTTCTGGTAACAGGGCCCCGCGTCCGAACAAACGACGTAAGGCCTGTAAATTCCCCCTCCGCCGCCACCGATAATCCCCCCGAACGGCACCCCTCCGAACACGCCGCCCAACCCATTCCCCGCCCCTACTCCCGGAATTCCACCACCGAGAGCACCGCCGGGTGCTGGGTTAGCATTCTTCCCTCCAGCATAACCCGCATACGGTACGCCCAGGCCGGGTGCTAGGTTAGCATTCTTCCCTCCAACATAACCCGTATCCGTTCTCCCGTTTACATAAAACACAATCTCCGCTATGATCAAGATCCAGACAACACACAGACGAACGAGACTACTCCTACCCATCTCGTCCAAATCTCCGAATCGAAGAAACACTACTGATATTACAAAATCTGCATGAGAAACAAACCCTACAAATTATGCCATGAACCAACCCAGCAAATCTCTTAAATAGATAAAACTAAACCTATCTAGTACATATTTTTTTATTACAGTCAGATCCCACAGACTTGAGGTGTACCATCTTTCTCCTCTACTGTTGCTTTCAAAGCCTAAAGCAAGATATTCATGCGTAGGGTTTAATACTACTCTACGTAGGCTGCCATTTTTTCTTCATGTTGGGTTGGTGGAGATAATGGCTGTGGGATTCGAGTCTGGAGGTGCTCTACTGGATAAAAGTGGTCGTTCGAAGTCCAGAACTGTGCGGCATTCAATGAGACACTTAATGCTCCAACAGAGGCCAATGACATGTCTGAAAATGTCAATAGTCGATAACTTAGTCAAAGATTGTTACTAAAATTGTTTTTTGGTCAGAGTACTCTAAATATTCTATTTTTTGTTTGGTATGATTTTGCATAAATTTGGTGAACAATGGATTTTCAGATTTGAGATTTAAGTGGTTAAGTTTATATCATTTAAGTGTTTTATTAGTTTTTCAAAATCTATTTATGCATTCAGAAATGCAATTTAAACAATAAAAAATAGTTATTTTGTCTAAATTTACATTGCCGATTTTGTACAGATTTACAGAATTCAGATAATGTAAATCTGGACAAAATCACTATTTTTATTGTTTAAATTGTATTTCTGAATACATAAATAGATTCAACCTGTTGAAAAACCAATAAAATACTCTAGAATTTTTTTAGACTGTCTCATCTCTGCTGTGTAATTAATTCTCAGTGATCCTTTCTGGTATGAAAGTCACATTCAATGAATTCGATGTTCGAGAAGGATTCGTGAAATCTGGGAAGGGAGTGGGACGGGCCGACGGGGATGGGTTTGATTCGCCAATGGACATTAGTTGGGTTCGATCGAGCACGGACTGAATAATTGAATTTGGTGGAAGTTTTGGAGCTTCCAACGATTCTTACCTGGACTGTCATGGATCACATGCCCTATCAATTCCAATAATGATGTTCAAATTTCAAAAGGAATAATGTAATAATAAAGAAATAAATTATTTTTTTATTTAATTTAATTTTAAAAATTTAATATGTAAAAATTTTGCTTGAATTTTTTATATATTTTGGATTTATCTGAAACTAGCACAGCTGCTACGGTTGGTGTACTCTCATAGGTATCAGCGTTCACAGTTCCGGTACATGTACAACGCAGACATCCCTGGAAAGAGCTATCATCAAAGAGTTACAACCCGATTTGTCTATATGTTTTTTTTTATTTTTGTTTTTTTTATTTTTTTTTGATAGTTTTATCACTAATTTTTTTGTTTGATTTTTGTTAAATTTGATGAGAAATAATTGGATCTGCAGATTTGAGTAGCTAAGTTTATATAATTTAATTTACTCATAAATTTTTCAACAATACAATTTAAACAACAAAAAATAGCTATTTTATTCAAATTTAACAAAAAATAGCTATTTTATCCAAATTTACATTGTCTGATTCCTACCCAAAAAAAACCAAAATAAAATTGTCTTATCCCATTAGATCCCTTAACTCCGTCAGCCCCTCTAATTGTCATAACTATTGATCTGGTAGGTTTCGTGTCCAGTTAACGAGATTAATGCATATGCGTTAGCAGATAGGTCGATTGGAATTACAAGAGTCGCTGATCGTTCAGATCCCAGTTTTAGTGTGAGAAGGTAGAAATTCCGGGACGTAGATTTCCGGACACCGAAAGTAAATCACACATATATCTAAAAGAGGGTCTAAATCCTTTAGTGGAATAAGATTGACCGAATTATGAAAAGAAAAAGGTTTGAAAGACAACAATTCATCATTTAATAGTGGAAATAAGATTTCCCAAATTATGAAAAGAAAAAGGTTTGAGAGATAACTTAGTAAAAATTGTCATAGTGGTTTATCCAATCTATGACAATCTTTGAATCTCTCAGTGCATGTAAATAATCTAAATTTAATTGAAGTGTTAAAGTTAAAGATGCCCAAACCCCAAGTAGTTTCGCCCTAGTATTGGAACCCTGCCCACAATTTAGTGTTCATCTGTAAGAAGTCTTCCCTGTACTCTGAAATCTCTTCAGAATCTTAAAGGTGTACTAACCTTGTTCAAGGAAGACTTCATCAAGAACCAGAGCGAATCTAAGCTCGGTTAGAAATTGAAATTAAAGAACACTGTCGAAGAGCAGGTGAGCAGAACCATATCCATGAATTCTAAGAGGAGTTCTAAGTTGATCTTGAAGCCATTTACGTATCAGCAAGTGTCTCAGATTCATCAAGGAATGGTGTGCCATCCACGACACATTAACAGGTAAGAACTGAGCCACTTGGCCCGTATTTATTCCCCTCAATACGGCCATTACGTTCAACTAACTCCCCAAAATGCTAATGGATGAAGTCTTCCCTGTAGTCTTTATAACACCCCCTGCCCCACAAAGGGTACCATTTAGTTGCGCAACTCCATCAAACCAACAAATGTTTTCCCATATAAAATATGGGGTCTTCTTAATCATGTTTTGTGTCCTTGTTTGCAACTAGCAACTGGATGGCTTCGTCATCCCTCTGATTTGGATACAGACCCTCATTGTCTCATTGTTGAAGGTGTACAACTATCAAAGATACATCTGTTTCTTTCCAGCCACAAATGCCAACACACAATAATAGGTAAATTTTTGTAAGATTTCTCCACCTTTATCCAGTCTTCAAGTAGTTGATGAATAAGTTTCCACCCGAGTTAGTAGCAAGATTATAAACAACATGTAAATTTTTCCACAGTTTTAAAGTGAAAGGACAGTCAATGAAAAGATGCGGGATAGACTCCTCCTCCCTAAAACAGAGTGAAGAGATGTTCGGGCCATACCAGCCTCTTTTTTGTAATGAGTCCCAACTGAGAATTTTACAATCCAAAACTAACCAAAAGAAAAGTTTGATTTTGAAAGCCAAGTCCCAGTTCCATATAGGCTTCTCTAGGTAGCTATCTGATGGGCCCAGAGTTTAAGAGCTAAGGCATTATAGACATTCTTTGCCGAGAGAGATCCCGAATGGTCACCGCCTGTCCACAATAACAAATCCTCCCCAGCTCGCAACTAGACACCCGAACAGATAAGAGCCCTAATATAAGTTTGCCATTCCAGTGCCAAAGGTCTCGAAAGTCCCAACTTCTCACTAGTCCTCCACTGATCGCTAATATAACCCCAAGATGACTGGGCCTTCGCTGGATACAAGTAGCCAACATTTTGAGTTTTTAAGGCCATTAATAACTCCTGTGAAAGATTAGTTGCATTACCAATGTCAAGTATTTTATCCATCCCAATGAGTATAGAATAACCATTGTTGGGTTTCCAGCTCAACCAGTGGGTAATGAGTGGCAACGACTTCATCAGATTTTTCCAAAAATAAGAGGTCAGTGGTTGATTAACTTGAGCAGTTCTAAGCCAAGTAGCCACATATACATAAGGGAGGTATTTATCTTTGACCACTCGGTGCCAGATTATGTCCTCCATCAAGACTCTCCACAGAAAATTGGCTGCTAATGCTCGATTGAAGATGAAAATATTCCTGAGACCCCAGCCTCCCAAAGGTTTTGGTTTTGTGATTCGAACTTGACTGCAAAGATGTATGCCATGTTCTTTACGACCCCCCGTCCAGAGAAAATAAAAAATCTATTTGTGAATCTTTGTGAGAATCGTGACAGGGACCGCCGCAAGTGCCATCCAAAAAACCGATTGTGTTTCCAAAACAGCCTTAACTAATATGCAACGGCCTCCCAAGGTTAACCAACGATTACACCAATGCTTTATCCGGCTTTCAAACTTTACAAGTAGCCATCTTCAGTCTTCAAAATAGGTTTTATCAACTTTAAGAAAATACCCCAGGTAGTTAAAGCCCAGTGCCAACTCCATGAAGTTGTATGCAAATAAATCCTTAAATATCAACAAATCAACGTCCTCCAGTCCCGCATAATGGAAAGTAGATTTATTATGGTTAATCCTAAGGCTCGAAGCGCTACAGAATTGATCCAGGATGTTCTTGACCAATTGTCATTCTGCGACATTTGCCTTTGTCATGATGAGCACATCATCGACAAATATAAGATGTAGTATTTTAACAACTCTAAACACTTTAACGTCGGTCAAGTTCCCCACCTCTTGACCCTGTTTCAATAAGATACTAATACTTTCCATGATTAGTATAAACAATAACGAAGAGAGAGGACAACCTTGACAAAGACCACGTTCATTGTTGAAAAAGGCCGAGGTCTCCCCATTGATCAACACCGCAAAAGATGCGTTAGTCACACAACTCATGATCCAAGAAATAGTAGAAACACTAAAACCAGTTTGAACAAGAATTAAATGGAGGAAATCCTGACTAACACAGTCATAAGCCTTTTTTCAAATCCAACTTTAATAACAAAGCTTTTTGTTTTTTTGTTTTAATGTTGTGGATACATTCATGTGCCATCCCGACGACATCCAAGATCTGTCTACCCTTCAAGAAACCCAGTTGTTCAACTGACAAAGCCCTTGAGAGGATAGGTTTGATTATATTGGCAATCACTTTGGAGATCAGTTTATAACAAAGATTACAAAGTGCAATGGGTCTGTAATCCTCAAAAGCCCGAGGAGAGTTTTCCTTGGGAATCAATGTCAAGAAAGTCGAATTTAAGGATTTTTGAATCTTTCCTCTGATTCTGGAATCTTCAACCAGATTTAGTAGATCGTCACCAACCACATCGAAGAAAAGAGTAAAAAACTCCATAGTCCAATCGTCCAGACCCGGACTTTTATCTTTGGCAAATAGACTTAAAATATCCCAGATCTCCTACTTAGTAACAACTCTGTCTAAAAGAACATTATCTTCAACAATCACAAAACGTTGGAAAAGTCTAACTAAGTTTACTTGATCCAATGGTGCCCATAAGCCATCCTCAGCATATAGCTTCTTAAAAAATCTAGTAGCCTCTCCTTTGATATCCTCCTGGCCTCTGAAGGTCTAACCATTATCATCATCTATCTCCTAGATATGCTTCTGGTTTCTTTTGGCACTAGCAAATTTGTGGAAATTTTTTGTGTTACAATCACCACATTTTAACCAATTAGCACGGCTCTTTTGACGCCATTATTCCTCCTCAATTTTAAGTAACTCATTTCGCTCGAATTCTAAAGATTTCAAATGTGAATCTAAAGTGGTGTCCAAGCCTTCTCTAGGCAGCCCCAAGTATCCCCGACTGATATCTTCCTCTAATAATACCAGCTTACGAAACTTTTCACGTCAGTTTTGCCTCGCCCATGCTTTGATACGGGAATTTAAGGTTTTTAATTTCCAAACAATTCTATGTTGAATATTCGACTCCTCTAGAAATACACCATCCTACCATACTTCGTTCAAAATCAAAACAAAATCCTTCTCTGCCAACCACGTTGGATTTAACTTGAATGGATAGGCCACCTATACCTGATTGAAATCAAATTGTGTTATCACAGGTGCGTGATCGGAAATGTAAGGGAGCTCAACCCATGATCGATAACGCCCAGCCTCCAACAATAGACTTTCTGAAACCAGAGCATGATCCAACCTTTTAGCAATTTCTGTGCCCCCAACTCCACCATTCCTCCATGTAGGTACCAAAATTTCTGGAGCCAAGTTGACCAAAGAGTGAACCTTGATCAAATCTAAAAAAAAGTCTGCATGTCGATCCAGATGTGTCGTTGAACCCCAAACTTCATCCGCCTCAGTGGTGAAATTCAAGTCTCCTGAAAGGATCAAGTTTTTAGCAGCTAACAATCCAGATGACACCAAGCGATCCCAAAATAATAATATATCGATACAAGGACCATACACATTTAGAAAATTTACATCTTTGTGATTTTCTAAAGTAATGTCCGATAGTAAAATGCCCCCACCACAAAGGGTTGGATTCAAGGTAAACTTGTTAGGATCCCAAGTCACCAGGAGACCTCCCGAGGTACCTACCGAATTAACAGCACACATAAACCAAGTAGGAACAAATTTTTGCATAAGCAATCGAGCCTTGTCCTCAGCAACCAGTGTCTCTTGTAAAAAAATAATATCAGGTTTGACTTTTGAGAGTAATCTACGAACATAAGCAGATTTAAGGGATCCTCCCACCCCTCTGACATTTAACGAGAGTATGATCATATTTTAGCCCGTGCAAGGGATTTTAATCCTCTAAGCGCCCCAGTATCAGAAACAGTAGAAGTAGTTAGTTCAAGAGTAACAACATTGAGTGTGGCTTTCTTCTGGACACTCCTCGTCTTAATAGGCGAGGTCTCAAAACCCAAGCCTAGTTAAACTTAAAGGCAAACATCAAGTGAATTATCATTGTTATGTTAATCACATTAATCATCTTCTTTAATGATGAACCAACATCTTTTGTCATGCAAAGAAGTAAATGTTTGAAATCACAACCTTTCATTTATTGTGACTAGCAAAAATATTCTAAGCATATGAAATCTTGTCCATTAATATCTCTACATTTTCTATCTATTTATTTATTTTTTAATTTGTAAGTCTTATTTTTTTAACCAAAATTTTCTTTTAAATTTGGAGATAATTTTATTAAAAGTTATAATTTTATTTTATTATTCTCAATTTTAAATGGAATTTTTCTCTTAAATTTGGGGGTTTGATGTTTGTGGACTCCACGGTTTGTTTTTCTGCTGCAACTAAGTTTGATAGAGGAAGGGTAAATTGTGCTTTTGGTAGCCCCCTTGTTTATCTCTAGAGCCCTCATGTGTTTTGTATTAGTGCTCGGATTTTCTTGGTTGGAATATTGGGAGGGGAGGTTATTTTGGTTTATTAGTTTTGAGTCTTTTTGAGTGAGGGATTGAAACTTTTTTGGTGTGAAGTGAAGTTAGAGGTGTTTTGTTTTAAGGAAACCTCACGTTGTTTTTTTTAGCTTGAGAGAGGAGGGATTTTTCTGATGTGAAGTTAGTGGTGTTTTTTTTTGTGGGATGTGTTTTTTTTGTAAGGGAGCCTCACTTTGTTTTTTAACTTGAGAGAGAAGAGGGACACGTTTGGACAACATTGGGGTTTGGGTTGGGAGACATCAATGGACTACCATGTTGGCGGTGTCCATTGTCCATTTTGTGAGATTGCAACATTCTAAGGGTGTTCAAAATCCAAGAGACAAAAATTGTTGATAATAAATATGCAATTTCTTTCTTTTATTGTTGATAAAATGTAAACTTAAGAAATCAATAGGGATGATGAAGTTGTTTTGTTGATGGAAACTCTGCATCTAAAGATAACAAATTATAGAGCTTTAGAATGAGTGTGTTACTCTAAAGGAAACAATTGCTAATGTGGTTAGCATCAACACCATGGTTGATTCCATGACTAGGTTATTTATTGGGTCATTTAAGAGGATGAAACAATGTAGCAACAACCGAAGGATGTGGATGGGAGATGGAGCTAGTGGAAGAGAGTTTGGCAAACAATGAAGTGAGAAGAAGCACATGGA
>ML793790.1:563531-611292 GCA_009831015.1 Picea engelmannii
GCTCAACGACCAGACCTTTCGACTGGAGCGCCTGGACCAGCGAATGGATATGTTTTTTGGGGCACATTCCCGAGCTTCAGCGAAGAAACAGTGCCCGACTTGCGCCCGCCCCTATTCGTTCCCGGCGAGATGGAGGCACACCGACGTTCAGGACTAACAATGCAGCTCAAAGGTTTCCTCATGCTCTCAACTTGTTTCTGGTCTTGGTATAGGAGTCACTGTTATCAGTCAGTTTTAGCGTTAGATAAAATAATCAGCATGCACGCTGTAACTATGGGTCCTGGTTTCCTTCGGGCAGGACGCCACCTCTGTCTTTTTTTGCAAACTATGCTTTCAGAATGACACTTGGACATGGAAGCCACGCTGTCCCGGTTTCCTGCTTAGGCGAGACAGCTGGCCTCACACACAGTTTTGAATCTTGTACTTTAGAAATGGCAATATAATAGGCACTACCCCTTTTTTTATTTAAAAAAAAAAAACATTAATTGAAGAAACTAAATATAATTTTTAAGATTTCACCTCAAGGGAGTGATGGAAGTGGCCTTCAAATTCTCTATTTGGGAGTTCTATCCTCTTTAAGACTTTCTCACTGGTTCAAGAGTGAATTGGGTAGCATTTTCCCTTATGAGATGATTAATTAGGGGGTGGTGGTGGGAGTGGGAGTGGGAGTGGATGTGGGAAGAATTTTTGTAGTGCCACTTATGAAGCTCAATAAAAAGGATTGAAGCATGTGGGTATAAAAATATTTTGCAAAACACTTGTAGCTTAATTCTAATTTCACTAAACTTGTGAAAACAAAGGATGGACAATCTAATTTATCGACAATCATTGGAGACAAAATGGAGAAAAAATGAGCTTCATGCCAAATCTTGGCCCAAGTGTTTGCATTTACTTTGGGCACATGGCCATGCACTCCTTCACTGGTATGGGATTTGCTTGACCAACCCAACTGTTGAAGTGACCATGCATTAAGTGGGCCATAAAGTTTAATATGTTCTTAGTGTAACAAGAACCACACATATCTCCTACACAATTACACGACCCTACACAATTACATGCTCCATGAGTTGACAAGATGTACAGTCCTCCATTTTGTTCAAACTTAGAGTTGACTTGTGTCCTCCATGATTAATTTAGCCCATTCTCCATCGTTTTGAGCTTTGAGGTAATGGTTAATAGTGATTTATGATGTGTGTAGTCACAAGTCACTTAATCATCACAAACATGTGAAAATGGAGTGATAACACCAAATTCAATGGCCAACGCCTAATGTTATATGGGGAGCCAAAAGAATCCTTAACTTGGTTATTATATGAGGGCTAGTCTTGATTATAATATAACCGAGTTTTCAATGTTTTGGAAATTTATTTTGCTTTTAAACCTCCCCACAAAATTTTGGAAACTTATTAATAAAAGAAATGATAAAAAAAATTATAAATGACAAAATTTTGAGAACTTGTTAATCAAAGAAATGATAAAAATATTTATAAATGAATAATCAAACTCCTAATAGAAAAATTAAATATATGAACCAAAATCATGATTATTACACATGTTTATTACTCCCTTTTAAATCCTCTTGTAAATACCTATAAAAAAATTAAAATTTTCTTGGATCAACTCAAGTAGAGGAAACTTAGGATTACACATGGTAAACTAGAATTTATGTTTTCTTTCCTATGGGTGGTATGGGAACTATCCACACTCACACCCACACAATATTGATACATGACAAGAAATTCATCTTTGCCCCTAAATAAGGAGGGAGAAATTATTGGTTTGATGGACCTAAATCTATGTTGAAATTGACTTTAGGGATTTTAAAGTTGAAATTGATTTTAGGGATTTTAAAGGCTATGAGAGGCTTATTCCAAAATTGGTGAATGTTATCTTACGATAAAATACTTTGATTAATTTAACTTAGCCAAAACTTAGTTTAAAGGTTTTTTTTTATAAAAATCACATCAAAAAAAATTAAATATATTTAAAACAAGTTTAAATATATTCATAAAACTAATAATTTTAATAGTGATGATAATTTATGTGATGAGAATTATCTTCAAAGTTGTTTTGAATATCCAAGGTGTTATTTGTTGTTGGTCAATATTTCAAATCCATACTAAAATTCATCTTCAAATAGAAGAGATAAAAAGAGAAAAACAACAATCAATAACAAAACAACTAAAAGATAATAATAAAACCAAGAGATTGACTCTTGAAGTAAAAGAAAGGGAAAGTGACAAAACCCAAGAGAAAAAAGGAAAAAAAAAAAAAAAANAGTAAATCAATTAATAAGTGAAAACAAAAAAGAAAAAAAAAGAAAAAAAAATGGAGCTAACATTTGGAATGAATGCACTCCCACCTCAACATTAGTAGGACACTCCCTCACAACAAATCATCACATGTTTTTAGAGGACATCAAAATCCTAGCAAAAGAAGATCAATTTTTTGAGCACCCAATTAGAGAATATATAGAAATCATTAAGTATCCCAACAAGTTGAGTAGAAACAATGGTCTAGAGTAGCAAGAATTGGCTCTCTTTGATCTACTACAAAAGTTTGTTTTTTGGTTTCCCTTTGAGTTTCTTTGTCCTTGGTTGTTTCCTCTCTTTTCAATTTTTTTGTTTTTAGACTTCCGTTGTTGGTTGTTAGTTTCTTTTTAGTTTAATATTTTATTTTATCATTCCATAATACTTGTAGTTTTATTAATAAATAAATATTTATAAAATCTTATATACTTAAATATTTATATTAAGTATTAATATTAATTAGTATGTGATATTATTTAATTATTGTATTTATTAATAATATTAATATTAAAATATTAATAGTATTAATTTAATATTAATAATATTAACATTAATATTAATATTAATATTAATAGCATTAGTATTAGTATTAATAGTAATAGTATTAATTTAATATTAATAGCATTAGTATTAATAATAATATTAATAGTAATAGTATTAATATATAGTATTAACATTACTGATATTATTGAATTATTGTATTTATTAATATCATTAATATTAGAGTATTAATAGCATTCATATTAATAATATTAATATTAATGTATAGTGTTGATACTATTAACATTAATATTAATATTAATAATAATAGTATTAATATATAATATTAACATTACTATTTGGTATTATTAAATTATTGTACTTATTAATATTTAATATTAAAGTATTAATAGTATTCATATTATTAATAGTACTAATATTAATGTATAGTGTTAATAATATTAATATTGATAGTATTAGCATTCATATTAATAGTACTCATATTAATGTATAGTATTAATATTAATAGTAATAGTATTAATATATAATATTAACATTACTATTTGGTATTATTAAATTATTGTACTTATTAATACTATTAATATTAAAGTATTAATAGTATTCATATTATTAATAGTACTAATATTAATGTATAGTGTTAATAATATTAATATTGATAATATTAGCGTCCCCGGGGGGCAGCTCAATTGGCAAGTGCCGTGAAAATGAAGTTCCATGAGGTTTCGAGTTCAATTCCCCCGACTTACCTTGTGTGCCGCGTAAGGGGCATCGTGGGCACACCTGCCCAACTAGTTGTTGATTCCTCCAGACACAAAAAAAAAATAAATAAATAAATAAATAAATAAATATTGATAATATTAGCATTCATATTAATAATATTAATATTAATAGTAATAGTATTAATATATAATATTAACATTACTATTTGGTATTATTAAATTAGTGTACTTATTAATACTATTAATATTAGAGTATTAATAGTATTAATATTAATATATAGTGTTAATAATATTAATATTGATAGTATTAATGTATAGTGTTAATAATATTATGTATACTATTAATATTAATAGTAATAGTATTAATATATAATATTAACATTACTATTTGGTATTATTAAATTAGTGTACTTATTAATACTATTAATATTAGAGTATTAATAGTATTCATATTATTAATAATACTAATATTAATATATAGTGTTAATAATATTAATATTGATAGTATTAATGTATAGTATTAATAATATTAATATTGATAGTATTAGCATTCATATTAATAGTACTAATATTATTAATGTATAGTGTAGTATTTATTTTAATATCAATATTAATAATATTATTTAATATTAATATTAATATTTTAATTAAATTAATAATTATTATTAAAGTTATAAAGCTCAGTGTTAATTCTATTTTTTTCTCATTGTTACTTCAAGAGCGTACGTCTTAGTTTTAGGAATTGTGAAGATGGATCCATTTTGTTAAGGATCCAAAAAATAGACCAACAACAAATAACACCGTGCATATTCCAAACAGCTTTGAAAGTAAAAATTACTTAATTTTTTTTTATATTAAAAAATAATAAAAAAAAATATTTCTAAATTAATATAATTTTAATGAATTATAAAATTATAAGATGTTTAAATACTTTTATTTAAGTATATTAAGAAAATTAGAGCATTTCAAGTGATGAAAATAATAATAATAATAATAAATACTTTTACTTAAAAAATCAAGGAAATTGAAAATTTTGACTTCATTGAAAAGAAGGAAAAATAAAATATGAAAATACTAATATAGATCCATAAGTCAATGTATCATGTGAGGGATCAAATCTCTCTAGGTGGAATTTTTATTCAAGTTTTTTGAATTAAAAAAAAAATCACTTATGATGGCATTATAGCTTTCCATATATATATATATGAATTACACATATCCCTCATGTATTAAGTAGCACACTATTAAAATGTTTTAACCATAATATTTTTTTTACTTTTAATTGTTCTATATATATATCCATCCATAAAACATTTGAAAGTAGAAAAAATTATTATTCCGTTGATAGGTGTAATTCCTTCCATGTTTAACATGGAGTTAACAAGTGGCATGCAAGGGTTTCATTACCTTGCAAGGGTTTATTTATTGCAATGATACAATGTGCAAGGGCTCATTTATGACATTGATACATCATGCAAGAGCTTATGCAAACTTGAGAAGAGCTTTATTCTTGTTGTTTTTGCTACCTTTCAAACCCTACTGTGAATGAATCACGTGCACAAGTTCCTTCTTTAACTTTTATTTATTTTCTGTGCTTTCCAATATGAGAAAGCCATTGTTGATACCAAAATCTCTCAAGGAGAGGCCTAGCAAAATAACCCTAGATAATATGTATGAACATATAGAATCATTAGAAAAACATAGAGAAGAGAGAGAAGTCAAACTTCAAAGAGAGTTAGAAGCTATGCTTGCTAATAAATTTAGATCCTTTCAAGACAAGATTACAAGATTCAAACACAGATAGAAAGTAGAATATTAGGGTTGGAGAATCAATTGCAGAAAGTGGAGGTTAAATTAGAAGAAATGGAAAAATAAAGTCAAGAAAAGAAACAATCAACCCAAGAAGAGGAGGTAAAAAAAATTGTAATATTAGGGATTGTTAGGTAGCGAAAGCAAAACATAACATAAAACAGAGCATAAAACCAAAGCAAGATCAAACATGCAGTAAAAAAAGCACAACAATCCACAATTTGACACAATGATTTATGTGGAAACCCAATGAGGGAAAAAACCATGGGCAATGATAATCAGTGTTCTTTTATTCAAGGGAGAATTACAATAGCCAACCTAGGCATACAACCATCCTCTCCTCTCAGACACACAACACCTCAGTATTGAGTCTTGCTCTCACACACTCACTACACATTGCACTCACACCTCTATGGGTATGCTCGTATATATAACATCTATCACTCAGTTACAGAGACTAATCATGAATATATCACATAGTTATACAAACAGTTCATAAATAGATTGCACGCATGCACATTAACATAGCTGCATGCATGTGCATGTGACCGCATGAGGAAATTCGTTGACATGTATCCAACAATCTCCACCATGACAACAATTTACCTGATATATCATGCCCTTAATTAATTCATCCATCACCTTTCCTGCAAGAGAAGCCAAACACCATCACAACTCCACAACTTCTCTAACAATACTGTTACGTGAACATGCTTGCACAATTCACTCCAGTATGGACCATTCTGTCTCCATCAATAACATGTCTAATAAACCGATGCACTTTTCCAAATCTCATGAATCATAACCACAGACCAAATCACTGCAGCCACTGTAGGTGATACTTGTGCTTCTGTGTTTAAAGCACCCATTTCCATGCTCTTGACCTGGTTTTTCCATGTGTCTCTTGACAACACCAACTGCATGTGAAATGTTGTCACAATCATCAAACTTTCTACTAGCATATAATACTTGAGACATATAACCCTTTTCTTCTTCATCAATTAGGACATAAACCTGAAGAGAACTTACAATGGAAAGCCAAAGGGATTTTACCAGTTTCACATCATTCATACTGAATTTCCTAAGTCTCTGTGTATTTCTATGCCCAATATTTATTTTGCTTCTCCCAGATCCTTCATAACAAACGTCCTAACCAACTGAGCCAACCCGTTGATCTCAACCATGCTTGTGCTTGCAACAAGCATAACATATAACACCAAGATAATGAATATACCATAAACACAATGGTTATACCCACTTCTTGTAAAATTTGACTCACCATGAAGGAATCAGACATCTTGTACCATTTTCCTAGCATGCTTTAGGCCATATAATGATTTTTTGAGTTTGCAAACAAATCTTCTGTTGTGATTCTGAACTAATCGTTCTGGTTGTTCCATATACATCCCCTTATCCAAAAAACTCCATGTAAAACAATTTTAACATCTAGTTGTAATATCACAACTAGTGCTAACACAACATGAATATAAACAAGCTTTTAACAACTAGTGAGAAACTTTCATGGAAATCAATACCTTCCAAATACCTTTCCGCTACCAACCATGCTTTGAACCTTTCATATTTTACTATATTTGATTTTATAAAAGGAGATTCATCAAACATTGCATCTTTGTCCATGATGATTCTGTGGGTAGTAGGATCCCACAGTTTGCACCCCTTAACATCATCACCATATCAAAGATCTACTTGTTTGATCTGGGTCCTACTTAGAAAGATGATAAAAACAATAAGCATCACAACTGGATAATTTTACATTTGAGTAATTACCAGATGACTTGTTCATACCTCTTCCTGAATCTTCCTGTCTTTTGCAACCGATGGTGACCGAGTTACCAGATATCACAACCTCTTATATCCACAACTATTGTTGCAACTTGGCATTACTGAACATGCCTATTCAATCCCAACTTCCTTGCAATACTTTCCAAGTTACATGGATATGAGCTTACCTTCATCATACATTCTCAAACACTTGATTGACCTGCCAACACATCAACCTTTCTACACACCCACCTTTCTAAACTGGACACACTGCTCCAACTCAAACTTTGCATTCGAACAACTTTGACCAAATCCGGCCAAACTAGCCAAGTAAGCCTTCACCGCTTACCTCTAGGCCCATTTACAATGGAGTTCGATAAGATTTTTATAGGTTTCATTACATGCAATCCATGGACACAATACCATGGGATACCCAAAACACATGGACCCAAAAAACCACCTACTTTGACCTAAAAACATATTTAACTCATTAACTCTTTCATTGAGTCAAGGTTAACCCAACACACATGCCCCCCCACATATTCAATCTACCTAAATCTATGTCTAGTATTTTCATAGGTGACCTGATAAACCAGGGGTACGCATGCCTATCTAGGTCTTATAGACATATGCCCATTTACACGCAATCAATAATTTCTACAACTCCAAAGTAAATACAATTTTTTATTTATTTATTTATTTTTTATTTTTTTTATTATTATTTTTCAGGATGACTCAACCATCACTGCCCTGCACCTTCTATGTGAACACAGGTGGTGAGACACAACAGACAAACAAAACTTCATCAACCATGCATGTAGCTGAATTTGCTTCTTTTGTGGAGTCATCTTTGGATGCTTGTTGTCTTTTCCAACAATCCTTCTTGAGATGCCCAGATTTTCCACAAAACCAACATTTTGCCTTACCCTTACTGTCTTTTGACTTAGACCTGGTTGTACCTTTCTGATCTTTCCCTCCTTCTGTAGATCGACCTCTGACCATCATTGCTTATGTTGTTGAGGTTTCCTTACTGGATCTTCTCCTCATTTCCTCAGACAATAGAGCTCCCACAACAGTGTCATAATCAATGGCATCTTCTTTCATCCACAAGTTGTACAACCACCTCTTCAAGAAGATTTTGTTTGACAAGTTCTTTGTCATATACAGACTCTCCAATTTGGTCCACAAACCTGTTGTTTTTGTCTCTTCAACGATGTTAAACAACACCTCATTTGCCACACACAAATGAATAGTACTGAGGGTTCTTGCATCTAGATCCTCTGAGTCCTCGTCTGTCATGCTTGCTGGTTTCTTTGACTTTCTAGCCAAGGCCTTTTGCAATCCTTGTTGCACAAGCAGATCTCGCATCTTGAGTTTCCATAGCGCAAATCTATTCTTACCACTGAATTTATCCACCTCTAACTTAGAACATTGCACTTTCGCCATTAGCAAAAAACTCCAGAGACCACTGCTTATAAAACTGAACTTTTTATATGGAAAAATAACCTTATAGCTCAAGGTTAAACTTAAAAGAAATGGTTAAAATGTTTTAAAAAATATTTTATACCTTAATAAAACCTTTTACCCAAAACCACAAAAGTTCAACTCTTAAACAATATAATATTCTAATAAATATCCTCCATCCACTTTATTTACAACTCCACCCCAAAACAAAAGCGATTCTCCACTTTATAAAATATTCTCTACTCATTTAAACATACCATGTTTTATGTCTAATGAGACAAAGGTTCAATCATGTCTTAGAACAAGCATTGTGTGGCATCTTAGTCCCTGCCAAGTAGATTTGGGAATGGAGATGATAGTTGGTAGTGTATAATTATTCATGATGATGATTTTTGGAAGATGGGGAGAGACAAGGAATATTGTTAAAAAAACAGAAATTAACAGTATGGTAAGTAAAGGGTAATTAGAATAGATCTTTAACAATAAGGAAATGAAAGTTGAAATATGTAAAATTAAATGAAAAAAAAATTATTAAAAAGTTATGTTCAATTGTTTTTTAGAAATGAAATGATAAGAAAATGGTAAATATTAAAAGCTATATTGAAATTACATTGAATAGTAACTTAAGATATAACTTATATCTTACTTTATAGTTATTGAAAAATAATCTACCCAGTAATAGATGGTAGGAACAAAGAAATTAGTATGAAATGGAATATTCCCATAAAGTAATATAAAACATAACATGTGAAGAAGATATCTGACAATATAATTTGGCGTAAACCGCAGTTTAATGCTTTTTAATGGGAGATGTCCTCAAGGTATTCGCTTATTAATCAATAATCAAAGCATAATTAATTTGCATTGGGAAGGGTGCGAAGGTGGTGGAGATGGAAGGGAGCGATAAATTCTTTGAAACTTTTAAAGCTTGCAAGTTCGAGGAGTGTGGGGTGGAATTGTAGATCACAAAAGTTTTGGGTGCAAGATGTATATCACAGAACATAGGGAATGAGAGTTTGATAATGCCAACCCGGGAACCCGCGGCTATAAAATTGGCTAAGTATGGAAAGGAAGGGCGGTCAGTGGGACTCCCGTAAATCACAGTTTAATGCGTATTAATGGGAGATGTCCTCGAGGTTTTCATGTAAATCGTGGTTTAATTCGTTTTAATCGGACATGTCCTCGAGGTTTTTGCTTATCAATGCCAATCCTTTCGAACTTTTATGGTGAGTTGTCACTAAGAAAAGCATAATTAATGTGCATTGGGAAGGGTGCGAAGGTGGCGGGGATGGAAGGGAGCGATAAATGTTTTGAAACTTTTTGTGAACCCGGGTAGAGTGGAGCTTGCGAGTTCGAGTGTGGGGTGGAATTGTAGAGCACGAAAGTTTTGGGTGCAAGATGTATACCATGGAACACAGGGAATGAGAGTTCTATAGCGCCAATTCGGGAACCCAGGGACATAAAATTAGCTAAGTATAGAAAGGAAGGGTGGTCGGTCGGGCTCCCGTAAATTGAGGTTTAATGCGTATTAATGGGAGATGTCCTCGAGGTTTTCGCTTATTAATGGCAATTTTTTCGAACATGTGTGTTGAGTTGTCACTAGTAAAAGCATAATCAATGTGCATTGGGAAGGGCATGAAGGTAGTGGGGATGGAAGGGAGCGATAAATTCTTTGAAACATTTGTGAACCCGGGTAGAGTGAAGATTGCGAGCTAGAGGAATTGTAGACCACGAAAGTTTTCGGTGCAATATGTATATCACGGAATTGTAGATCACAGAAGTTTTGAGTGCAAGATTTATAATAGCGCCAACTCAGGAACCAACGGCCATAAAATTGGCTAAGTATGGAATTGTAGATCATGAAGTTTTGGGTGCAAGATGTATATCACAGAACACAGGGAATGAGAGTTTGGTTGTGCCAACCCGAGAACCGATGGCCATAGAATTGGCTAGGTATGAAAAGCAACAACGGTCGGTCGAACTCCCGTAAATTGTGGTTGAATGCGGTTTTTGCTTATTAATGCCAATAAGCGAACTTGTGTGTGGAATTGTCACTAGTAAAAGCATAATAGATGTGCATTGGAAAGGGCAGGAATGTGGCGGGGATTGAAGAGAACGATAAATGGTTTGAAACTTTTGTGAACCCGGGTATAGTGAAGCTTGCGAGTTCCAGGAGTCCAGGGTCGAATTGTAAATCACGGAAGTGTTGGGTGCAAAATGTATATCACGAAAGTGTTGGGTGCAAGATGTATATCACGGAACACGGGGCATAAGAATTCGATAACGCTAAGTCGAGACCCCGCGGTGAGATAATTGTAAGTGTTGAAAGGGACGACGGTCGGTAGAGCTCATGATGTGACTATATAGATGGAGATGGAGATCTGGAAGTCCACTAACCCGCGACCAAGCCAGGAGCTCGAGAAATTCAGGTTCAAGTTTAAAGAGATCTTGTTTATATTTATTTCAAATGTATTCATATTAATGTATCTTAATAGATTATTTGTGGTCGAAATGTAAACCATGTTCCAATTTGAAGGGTGTTTTCGGCTCGCAAATTTATCTCAAACCCATAAGCAATAGAGGAAAAATATATGACTTAACATTTTGTATATGGAAGCATATTCTGAAATATAGAAAGTTGCAATACATGCACACTATTAAATAGGAACATGACCCCAACATGTACATCGAAATGAGTTAATTTAAAAAAAATACAAAAATTCAAAAAACAACACCAAACATTGAAGATCGCCATAGAACAACCTCAAATATTTTATATTCAGATAAACTAGGTTACAAAATACATTTGAGAATATTTCCAAACATAGTTGTCTTGGAATTTGTAAAAAAATATATAGTTCAGTACATATTCTGTGAAATATAAATGTGTTTTCCATAATGACTGGAATTGGGGCTCCCGCGGACTAGAAATCAAAGATGTACAAGAATCGAGCTTGTAGAAAGAATAAAGTCGGGGATGGAAAACAACAAGACCTGACAAGAAGAAAGAGAAAATTGTCAGTCCTCGGTTAAAGCTTTGTATTTAAAGAGATAGAGTAACTGAATGAAGATATCGACAAAGCTAGAAGAATGTGATCAGTATCGACTTACTATGATGGTGTCCCATGCCTTGTCATTTGCTCGCTGATGTCCTTTTATGGCTTTCCTCAACGGTTATGGGAACCGTGTGAAGCATCCTTTGCCCTTCATTGGTAATGTTGTCGACAACCCTTTTGAACCACTCTTCGATGTAGCTCCTCATGGGCGCCACGTTGATTTCATGCTGGATTTTTATATTGAAGAATTCACTTTCCAAGTCCCTTATATCAATAGAGAGGTTGTGCAATGCTTCTTGAATATCTTGGTTTTTAATCGAATAACCGACTAGCCATTTTTTCACGTCATCTTCACCATATTCAAGAATGCCATAGAAAATTTCAAATGATAGTCTTTTATAGATTTGAACTTGATCATCAAATTCTTGCTTAGTTAAAAGCAACGAGTTGAATATCAATTTTGGGTCTTGGACTTCATTTGTGTTGCCAGCTAGATCTAGCTTAGTTAGCTTCTTGAATAGTTTGTCTCTTCTATATATGGCCTGGCTACATGCTTGAACGATACCATTTAGGTTTTTTACCTTTTCTTTCCAGCATGTGTTTAGTTGGTCTATTCGATCTAGGGAAGGGAGATCCTCCTCTCTTCTTCTAAATGCCATCATACCAGTAAATTTAACAACAAATGGTACAACTGCATCGAGGTAGAAATCTTGCTCGTTCTTGAGATTTGCTTGCAGATACTCATGAAAAGCATGTGCTCTTGTTCCAAAAGAGACCATACTCTTTGACATCTCCCAAGATTCTGTTATTAATTCCATTCTTCTCTTTATATTCTTTTCCACATAGCCTCAGACTAATGTGAGAAGGCTTGTTGATCCTTTTAACTTTGCCGCAGGTGCGGTGGGCCCGACCATTGCCAAGGGAGTAGAAAACAATGGAAGAGGCATTAGGGCTCCCTCCAATTCTTTGATTCGCTCATTTAACCTGATGTTCTCTGCTTCGAGGCCACTAATAGAGTTGTCTAGAGCATCTCCAATTGCTCGGTGTATTTAGGAGATCTGGGAAGGACACATGTTCTGCAGGTTCATCTCTGAACGAGATTTCCCTTTCTTATTCTTTACATCTCTCTTTTCAATAACCATTTTTTTGGATTCACTGTAAAAAACAACGCTCTGAAATGCAAAAGAATATTCTTCGTCCAAGGTATCGGTCCCAATTATTTCCATCTCAGGATTATGCAGAGCAATGCTCTCTAGTTGGTCGTCGTCGGGGAACATTTTGTCAATGTCAATTTCTAGTTCCATATCTTCAAGGGAGAGATCGTGGATATCAATTTCTCCCCTCGGTCCCTCCTGTTCTCGCACTATTGTTTTTCATATTTTGCTTGCAGAAAGTTTGTGAGAAATTTCAATTTTTCTGGAGGGAGGGTTCTTATCTCCTCATCCACCTGAAGAACTGTATGTGACTTTCTTTCTTGGGTAGGTCGTTGGAGTGCTGCTCCGAGATGTTGTAGTCTTGGGTGTGGCGGTTTGGGATTGGGCACTTTTCTCACCCGGAACTCTTCATTTTTGCTTGTACAAATCATTGGTGTTGAGTATTGTCTCGAGGTTGTCAGTGTCACGAGCAAGACTCCATGAGGTGTTATCTTCGTCTTCATTGAGGATAGTGTCAGTGAAAGAACTGTTGAAACCGACAACCAATAGGTGTTCTACAAAAATACCATCAGGGTCGAACCCTTTTACTTTTTTAGCACATTTCAAATTGAAGTTGTGGAAGTGGCCCAGGAAACCGTCAATCTTGTTCATATTCCTCACTATGAAATCCCTGACTTTCCAAGGAAGCAGGATGAATTGACTTTTTCTCTTTTCATGGAAAAAATGAAACCAATAGGTGTATTGCCTTGCTATTTCAGCAAAAAACATTGTACCAGATATGTGACATGGAAGGAAGCAAGGATTTTGTTTGGACCCAAAAATCCTTATAACATTATAGTTCTCCATTTCTTCTAGTGTGCCCTTCCTATCCAGGAACTTGGTCGCCTAGTCAGACAATCGGGGAAAATACTTTCCAAACATCAATCCTTTAAAAACTGAAACAAAATCATTAAAGACTTCATAAAAATGTTGGGAGGCATCGTGTCTCCATAATATCTGGTACCAGAAGGTTACTGGGTCAAATTCACAGTTTACCTTCTTACACATAGATAATACAGGGAATGGACAGCAATGCACCACCGCGAAAATGAAATAAGATGACATAAAGAATTTCTTCTTCCTTGTGTATTGCAATAACTGGGAAGAGATTTCAATGGAAATCAACTTGCCCCAATGGAAGATAGCTTCTTCCTTCACCGTAAAATATAAAATATACAAAATTATCTGAGAGATGTTGGTTGTACTTTCTTGTCCCGGTGTCCTCGTGAAAAGCCATGCAATTTCCCAGAAAGGGTTTTTAAATGCACTAACCTATAATATGGTCATGTCCCCAGGACCAGCCGTTGGGTTCTCTAAGAACTTCAGCAAGAGGTCCAATTCATTATCATGCTTCTTTAAGAACTCTCTGCAATTCTCACCCTTGAAAGTAGGTCTTGGGTCGGGAAGTCTTAACATCTTTCGAAATACTTGAGGCGATAGGTAGACTCGGGAATGATCCCGCAAATGGATAATCCGCTAGTTCGGAATATATTTTTCGGTGCAGCAGGTGACCAACTCCTTACAGTAAAAAAATTCAGGGACATAACTTGCTCGTGTAATTCCAAATGTCCAGATAACTTCTTTCTGGGTAGAAGGGGACGAGTAGTAGTAATAAGCTATGGACCACTGAAAACTATGGTCCTTGCTCCCACAAATATTAAGGGTGTCTCCACAGAAATGTTGTTGAGTTGTAGCCATAAGGTGATGAGAACGTTCCTTTGCTCCTAATAGTATTTAAAATGAACGCTGGAACATGATAATATAATCTCTTGTAAATCTTGGTTTAATGCATTTTAATGGGAGATGTCCTCGACCTTTTCGCTTATTAATGCCAATATTTTCGATGTGTCTAGTGATTTTTCACTAACAAAGGCATAATTAATGTGCATTGGGAAGCATGCGAAGGTGGCGGGGATGGACAAGAGTGAAAACTGCTTCGAAACTTTTGTGAACCTGGTAGCCCGGGAACCCGCGAATCTGTGACAGCAGGAGATGAAGAATCGACTAAGTATTGAAAGGCGGGGTATAATGCCTTTAAAAAACTAAAGTAAATAACAATTTTTCCAAGCTCAAGATCCACACACACAAAAAAATCAGATGCCATAATATTGACCTCTGCCAATTCGATAGTAGGGAGGTTTAGTTGATGGATCCAAATATCGCTCACTTCAGGCAACTGGGGTGCATGTGGGGTGCCTGTGAGAAAAGATAATGTTTTGATGAAGATTTGTTTGTATTGCTACATGTGAAAATAATTGTGTGATAGTTTTTAGAATGAACACTGGAGGATGGTAATATAATCTCTCGTAAATCTTGGTTTAATGCATTTTAATGGGAGATGTCCTCGAGCTTTTCGCTCATTAATGCCAATCTTTTCGAACCTGTGTGGTGAATTTTCACTAATAAAAACGTAATCAATTTGCATTGGGAAAGTGTGTGAAGGTGGTGGGGAAATCGACTAAGTATGAAAAGGAGGGGCGATCAGACGGAACCAGATAGATTCATCATAGGTAGAGTGAATCTTGTGAGTTTGAGGAGTCTGGGGTCAAACTGTAGATAACGAAAGTTTTGGGTGCAATATGTATATCACGGGACAAGGGGCATGAGAATTCGATAGCGCCAATCCAGGAACTCGTGGCCATAAACATTAACTATGGGAAAAACATTATCAGCTATGTAATATACCTGGAGCTTGACAAAATCAAAGTTAAAAGATAATTTGTTTATATTTACTTAAACATTGTTCATATTATTTTATTTTATTAGTATTTTGTGTGGCCCAAATGCAAACCATGTTCAAATTTGAAGGGTGGATTAACATTTTCATATGCAATCATATTCTCAAATATGCCACGCTGTAATATATGCACAATACTAAAGAGGGGCATCATGTAAACACCTTTGTAGATGACAGTGGGGTAGCACAATATTGCATTCTTGCTACGATGATGCCTTAAAAAAACTAAAATAACCAACAATTTTTTGCCAATTCAAGATTGACATAAAAAAAATCATCAAATTCCTTAATATTCTCCCATTAATGCATTTTAATGGGAGATGTCCACGAGCTTTCCGCTTATTATTGTCAATATTTTCGAACATCTGTGGTTAGTTGTCACTAGTAAAATCATAATTAATGTGCATTGGGAAGGGGCGAAGGTGGCGGGGATGGAGGGGAGCGAAAATTGCTTTGAAACTTTTGTGAACCTGAGATTCCATGAACTCGCGAAAATTTGAAGAATTGACTAAGTATGGAAAGGTGGGGCGGTCAGATGAAGTCATCATAGGTAGAGTGAGGCTTGGAAATTTGAGTAGTCCAGGGTCGAATTGTAGATCACCCAAGTTTTAGGTGCAAGATGTATACTCTGAACACGGGGCATGAGAGCTCGATAACGTCTACCCAGGAATCCACGGCCATAAAGTTGGCTAAGTAAGGAAACAAATGGTGGTCGGTCGGACTCGTGATGTGAAGATATAGATGGATATAGAATTTCTCAGTCTGTCACCAATGAACCCACAAGCATAGAAATGCGACTAAGTATAGAAGAGGAAAAAGAAAGGGAGAAAAGAACTATATGCCTCACACAACAACACTTAGTCTGATAATTATCAAGCGATAGAAACACATCAACTATGGGAAAAACATTCTCAGCCTAAAATATAGCTGGAGCTCAACAGACCTTGGTTCAAGTCCAAAGAGATGTTGTTTATATCTATTTCAACAAGCTCGTAGGTAGAGTGAGGCTTGTGAATTTGAGGATCCTGGGGTCGAATTGTAGATCATTGAATTTTTGGCTGCAAGATGTATACCCCGAACACAGGGCATGAGAGTTTGATAGGGCCTAGTCGGGAACCTGTGACCATAAAATTGGCTAAGTATGGAAATGAACGACGGTCGGTCAGACTCGTGATGTGAAGATATAGATGGATATATATTTTCTTACTCCGCAACCCCGGGAACCCGCGAGCATAGATATGTGACTAAGTATAGAACCAGAAATGGATAATAGAGGGGAAGAAGAAAAGGGGAAAACAAGCAAGTATAGAAGAGGAAAAAGAAAGGGAGCAAAGAACTTTATGCATCACACAACAACACTTGGTCTTAAGTATGGAAAGGTGGGGTGGTCAGATGGAGTTATCGTAGGTAGAGTGAGGCTTGCGAGTTCGAGGAGTCTGGGGTCGAATTGTAGATCACCAAAGTTTTGGGTGCAATATGTATACCCGAACACCGGGCATGAGAGTTCGATAGTGCCTACGCGAGAACCCACGGCCATAAAATTGGTTAAGTATGGAAACAAACGGTGGTCGACTGGACCCGTGATGTGAAGATATAGATGGATATAGAATTTCTCACTCTGCCACCCCGGGAATCCACAAGCATAGATATGTGACTAAGTATAGAACCAGAAATGAATAATAGAGGGAAAGAAGAAAAGGGAAGAACGGGTAAGTATAGAAGAGGAAAAAGAAAGGGCCTAATTCAAGATAAAAGGGATGTTGTTTAAATCTATCTCAATAAGCAATAGACAAAATATATGACTTGACATTCTTATATGCAAGCATTCTGACAAATTCATTGTAGGTAGAGTGAGGCTTGGGAGTTCGAGGAGTTTGGGGTCGAATTGTAGATCATCAAAGTTTTGGGTGCAAGATGTATACCTCGAACACAGGGTATGAGAGTTCGATGGCGCCTATGCAGGAACCCATGGCCATAAAATTGGCTAAGTATGGAAACGAACGACGGTCGGCCGGACTTGTGATGTGAAGATATAAATGGATATATAATTTCTCACTCCACCACCCGGGGAACCCGCGAGCATAGATATGCGTCTAAGTGTAGAACAAAAAACGGATAATAGAGGGGAAGAAGAAAAGAGAAAAATGGGTAAGTATAGAAGAGGAAAAAGAAAGGGAGCAAAGAACTTTATGCGTCACACAACAACACTTAGTCTTAAGTATGGAAAGGTGGGGCGGTCAGATGGAGTTATCGTAGGTAGAGTGAGGCTTGTGAGTTCGAGGAGTCTGGGTTCGAATTGTAGATCACCAAAGTTTTGGGTGCAATATGTATACCTGAACATGGGGCATGAGAGTTCGATAGTGCCTACGCGAGAACCCGCGGCCATAAAATTGGTGAAGTATGGAAACAAATGGCGGTCGGTCGGACCCGTGATGTGAAGATATAGATGGATATAGAATTTCTCACTCTGCCACCCCAAGAACCCGTGAGCATAGATATGCGACTAAGTATAGAACCAGAAACGGATAATAGAGGGAAAGAAGAAAAGGGAAGAACGAGTAAGTATAGAAGAGGAAAAAGAAAGGGCCTGATTCAAGATAAAAGAGATGTTGTTTCTATCTATCTCAACAAGCAATAGAAAAAATATATGACTTGGCATTCTTATATGCAAGCATTCAGACAGAGTCATCGTAGGTAGAGTGAGGCTTGGGAGTTTGAGGAGTCCAAGGTCGAATTGTAGATTACCAAAGTTTTGGGTGAAATATGTATACCCTGAACATGGGGCATGAGAGTTGGATGGCACCTATGCAGGAACCCGCGGCCATAAACTTGTCTAAGTATGGAAACGAACGATGGTCAGTTGAACTCATGATGTAAAGATATAAATGGATATAGAATTTCTCACTCCGCCACTCGGGGAACCCACAAGAATAGATATGCGACTAAGTGTAGAACCATAAACAGATAATAGAGGGGAAGAAGAAAAGAGAAAAACGGGTAAGTATAGAAGAGGAAAAAGAAAGGGAGCAAAGAACTGTATGCCTCACACAACTACACTTAGTCTTATAATTATCAAGCGATAGAAACACATAAACTATGGGAAAAACATTATCATCCATGAAATATAGTTGGTGCTCAACAGACCCTAGTTCAAGTTAAAAGAGATGTTGTTTATATCTATGTCAACAAGCAATAGACAAAATATATGACTTGGCATTCTTACATGCAAGCATATTCTAAAATATAACAAGCTTCAATATATGCACAAATTGGACAATGTGTGCAGATCAGAGTTTTGTAAGCATACCTCTTAGTCTCTGGACCTTATACTATGATGGAGGTTTCACTTCTACTTGTCGATAGTTCTTGTGAACTAAAAAACATGTGGTGTAAACGACATAAACATATTTACCATGGCATAACAGAATAAATAACTGTGGATATTTGTTTCGTAAACATAATAAGAGCGTAATCTATGAATCCTTACCTTCAACATTGTCATTGTGCTGATGTTTGTGACGGTTCACTGCTCATGCCCATGTCACTTCTGAAACAATGGCTATGGACATGTGTATATTATTCATACTCGATATGGATGTGCATTAGGCATACACATTGTATTTGTTGTAGCACCATTGTAGCCATACCTTTTGGAAGATTGTACTCGAGCTTTCTCAGCTATGGCACATAAGGCTCCATCCTCGTGTTCAATTAGTCTATTCTTTTTTCAATGTAGAAATACAAACAATACGATCGACATGAAGGCAACTTGCTACATAGGAACACATGAAAAAAAGATGGAGTACAAATTTATTTATTTCAAGGTAGCGGCACAGAAAATACAATTGACATGAAGATAAGTTAATATACAGGAAGATATGTAGTATCTAAGGAAAAACAAACAAAAGAGTTGCAAACCAGTGGAATAAATATAGATAGAGTAAATGAAAAACAATTGGATATGGAATATGGGTAGAAGTATGCACCTTTGTATGTATTCTTCTACATTTCTGGTTAAGAGTTCTTTTCCTTATCCAGTTTCCTATTTGTTTCAATGAAGGAAAGTACAAAACAAAATGAACATAAACGTAAGTTGATATGTAAGGAAAAAACAAGGAATATGTACATACAATAAATAAACTAGAATAAAAGGAATAGAGTAACAGATAGTATTAGAAGAATGTACCGGTTTTTTTTCTTCATCCATGTATGTGTATATATAAAAAATTGTGTAAATTTTTTTTGTGTCCAAAATCAATTACAAACCAGGAAAAACTAAGAAGTTGGATAACTTGGTTTTGTGCAACAAGCTAGACATATATGCTTTGAGACATAGAAATATGATTTTGTAATATGTTTGATGTATATTTCAAAATTCAAGTGAAATACCAATTGTATCGTGATCAGACCAGTATGTGTCTAAGATAAAGACGTTGTATTGAGAAATGGGCACATTCGACCATATATGGTCAATAAGTACGTTTTGTACATGGTTTATCTTATCTAAAAGAAAGCAGAGACTATATTTGCACATGTAGTTTTCCAATTCTTTCGTTCTGACATTATTTTTTAGCATGTCAATATTGAAGTCTCCTACAATGACAATGTTTCATTCAGATGCAAATACTCTAATGCATTGGAAAGAACATTTAGTATGTTGGAGAATGTTACATGCAGAGCAACATAGAGATTCAGTATTGCAATTTCTAATCCATGGAAAATTACTTTTACGAGCACCATCTCAACATTATTTTCTTCGAAATGCATATCCTCCAAAATTGTTACATGCTTTTTCACTAATATCATCACCCCATGTGTAATGTAACTCGATATGCAATTGTGATTTGGAAATTTCTTGTTTTGCATGCATAATGTCATGTATGTTTCCTGCAAGAAAAGAATATCGGATTGCATTGTGTCATAGTCATTGAGTATATCATCCATATGTGCATGTAGGATATGCATGTTAAGTGAGAGAATTGATACAAATGAGTTTGTTTGTATGGATTAGTAGTCATACTATAGATGCCACTTTGCGCTAGTCCTAAGAAGTTGCATCTCAATATCAACTTTGTGTTTGAATTTGAAGTTATCTTTTGTAAGAGCACTTAGTAAATACAAGGAGTCTATACTTCTGACACGAGACAATGTTGTGTATACAAGTCCATGTATTTGAATTCTAGCAGGGTCAAATGCAACACTATCAAGTGTTAGTCCTTGCGATCTGTGGACTGTACGTGCACATGCAAGTTTAATTAGAAACTGTGTTTGAATCTTCAGTCGACCTGTCTTTGCCAATGTCGATACTGGTTTTGATATTCGTAAGATAGGTGTCCAATCGCGTGCAGTGTTTGAATTATATAGATAAGCCAACTTGTTTTCTTGTTGGTGGCCTATATGCAGCTCATGGAACTTAATCCAGAGGACATCATTTTTTTTTTTTTGGTATAGCCTTTGAGTATTCCATCTGCACCATTTACCAATCCATCCTATGAATCATAGTTGCAGGAATATATTTCATCTAGCATGTCTAATTTGAGGACAAGTTGCAAAGGCAAAGTGGTTGTATATTCATGACATGGTAAATTTCCATGGTTGTCTTCTTCGAGGTCAATTGAATTGATGATGATATCATCGTTAGGAATCATCGATAGCATGTATCTGTTATGCATTGCAACATCCTTATTCATGTAGAATAGGTAAGGGAAGGTTGGGTCTGTTGGTGCAGGTCGCATGCACCTTGAATTGATATATGTTAAGTCATCACGTGTTTGGTTTTTTGTCTGCATTCTATTCAGAATTGCAATAAATGTTTCAACTGTCTGGCACATTGTAGTATGTAATTCAAAGATTTTATATTGTCTTTCCAGAATTCATGCACCATTGTTTTCATATTGACCATAGGTTGTTCAAATATCAAATAATCTTGGATGGGTTGCGCCTAGTAAAGGTCCCCACAAAATATCATGTCAATGTTTCCAAAGTATTTGGTGTGCACCTTTTTTATGTTTCTCAGTCAGTTTTCAATGGAATACAAGAAGAGACTTCCAATCAAAGATGCCTCATCTATGAAGACAAGTTGCAGTTCCTCATAAATCTTAGACAAGGTATCTAACATTTCCTTGCTGAGTGGAAGAAACTGTGACTTGTTAAAAGGCATCAAAAATGCAGAGTGCACTGTTGTTCCACCTACATTATATACAACTTTTCATGTGTATGAAACTATTATCCCCTTTGGTTTCATAGGATCAGAGGAATTGTTTGAATCATAGATTCGTATAAGCATTTGGAATAGTTCTTTCGCTGTGAATGTCTTGCTTGTTCTCGCCCCTCCTGTAAGGAACAAGTGCACAAGAGTGTGCATGTTCAAGCATTTTTTAATTGTAATGTCCATTAGAATTTCTTGCTGCTCTCGATTCAATAGACGTCTAACTCTATGGTATTCGTTATTTTCAATAAGGAAAGGGTGTTTTGTGACTTGAAAGCCAAGGTTGATACGTTTTTCAATGTCGGTTGCTCGAGGAAAAGGTAAATCTGCTTGCAAGTCATGGGACTCGCAGAGAGTTCTAGTTGTTTTACGGTTTGTGAATGTCTCATCAACATTGTCAGGGTTTTCTAGTTCATGAATTGCACTTTCCATATCACCCCATGTTGGATTAACATTGTATGTAAATCTAGATTCATTGGTTTGTATTGTAGTCTCATAAGCAATATACACAACTTCCCATGTAGGGAAGTTATGTTTTAATGTGTTTTCATTTTGATCAAACGAGACATATAACATTAGTTTTTCTCTACAATAGTTTTCATAATCAGTATGTTTGTTGTATTTGACAAAGCGTATTACAGAGAGTTTTTTTCTGTTTGATATGGGTGCACCATTTTTTTTGTAATGCAATACGAACTCTGCTAAGCAGATATTCTTAACAGGAGATGGATGCTAGAGGTAATAATCAATAATAGAGCGACACAGTACGTCCTCTGAATTGTCAGGCTCTTGTTCTAGCAAAGACGATGGTTTAAGCACAAATGTGCGTTTCTTAAGTGGAGATATGTTTATGAAGACACATTTCCTTGAATTACAGTTGAGGGGCAGGAAAAGTGCAATGTGGACTGCTTGTTGAGAAGCATTTGTTGAAGATTAAGTAATGTATTTCCAAGCATATCTATCATTTTCATAGCATCAATATGACTTCTTTCATGTTCTTTGTGTATTCTTCTAAATGCACTTGTCATAGATTTGTCAACCTTTGTCATATACGAGGTACAATATGATGTTGCAGCATATGCATTGAGGACATACTGCACATATGTATTTGCATTCCACATAATTGGCATGTCCTTGGAGAAATTGTTGTTCTAAATACGATAAATTTTTCGTTTAAGGAAAATTGTTGGTTGTTTAAGTGTACATTGCATGGCTTGGATGTACTCATCTTCTGTTAGATTTAGCTCCGTCAAGAAGTCGTCGAAGCTCATTAACTCATCAAAGTCTCTTTGTTCTAGAAATGAAAACAAGGATTTATATTTCTCAATGAAAACATTGTCCTCTAAACTAAGTGGCTCTATGATTCTTGTTGTTCTCATTGACGACACATGGAAGTTGTATCTGCAATGTGAATTTTTTCTTTTTTTACAGCTTCTTGTATGATAATGTCTATGAACTTTGGAAAGTTCTGGATCCAAATGATCTATGTTGCATGTTACGTATTTGTCCACAAATTGCTCAATCTGTGAGTTGTTGTCATTTTCATAGACCAGTGCACCCTCTATCCACAACATTGCGTGGTCATGCTCACTCCCTCTATTCTGGAACTCAGTCACAAAAAAGTAGTCTGATATTTTTCCAAAAAACATTTCATCATGGCATATCAATTGCCTCAAAGCATTTATTCTATGCCTATAGTAGCAAGTACATGTCACTGGGTCTTTTCTTATGAGCTAATCAATGTCATCATTTTCCAATGTATCAGTTTTTTTTTCCTTTTCCCATTCCTATACAATGTAGACATCGTAGCCACCGACAGATCCCAGCGATGCTCTGCACTTGTAAATGTGATGAAAAATGTTGGTGGTCCCAATTGTCGGATAATTGCAAAAATAGTTTTCTTGTTTTGTTGCAAATATTCAGGAGAGATGCGAATGTTTTTGAAATCTATATATCCAATATTAGATTTCAGGATTGTTTCTAGGTTTGCTTTGTACTTGACATCTTTGGCCAATAACTTTCTTCCTTGTAGCTGACCTTTTCTTATTTGCACCCACATGCAAGACATCACTTGCTCAATTATTATGCACATTGTTTTGAAAAACAAATTTGTTATGTGACAGGAGAAGTCAATGCTTGAATGTAGCAGTTCCCATCAAACTATTTTATGGTAGTTGAATCATTATGTAATGTAACTATGACGTGGATCTCCATAGAACAGTGTTGGGAAGTTCATTTCCTCAGCAAATTTGTCCTTGAATATTCCAAGTGGACATTTCCCTTCAGCAGGTGCAATTTCGACAATCTTGTCTTACAAGTCATGAATGTGTTGTGAGTTAGTGAATCCATGTATCAATGTTTCAACAGGTCTTTCATTCTCCAATTCATCACTTGTATCAAATTCACTATCAGTATCGAGAGTCTGTGTAGATATTTCATCCCCTTCTCCAAGAACATTGTTCCAATTCTCATTTATACAAATGTTCTATGCTTTGTACATGGCTGTGGAACATAATTCTTTTAATGCTTTCATGACAACATGCACACACACTTTACCTGTTTGGTATGCATTCTTGTATTGCAAGCGTCTTTTGAGAGCTACAACAATTGTCATTGTATCGCTAAAGAATTGTGGCAAGGCTTTTTGTACAACATCTAGTTGGACAGGTACATTAATAATTGATCCTGTTAAGCCCATTTGGGGTTGTTTATAGCCCTAGGGTCTGATTTGTGCAAATGAAATTAGTAGAGACACGAGTCTCTCTTCAAGTTCAATAAGTTTACTTACATCTGGTAATGGTGTATTACATCTTATTTGGTCAGGCGTTGCAAAGTGTGGCAGTATTCCATTTTCAAGTGATCGTTTGCATGGAAGACAAATATTGCCACTGGAAAATGTTCTATCATTTAGTGTCAAGCAGAGGTATTCTGCTTCCAAATCGGGCGTGAAAGACTCGGTGTTTTTTGCAAAATTCACTTGATTGGAAATTGCACATGCAATGGAAGGAGTGTCTTTAATTTGTTTCATATAGATATATTTTGCATCTTTCTTCCCTAGACAAGTATGCGCAGAAAGTGTTTGTTGGTTTTCATTGCTAGAACTGCATGGTGTTGGATCTAGCACATGAAATGTGATTTTTTCCTCTCGGTCAGTACCATGACCATTGTGGGATATGTGGTCATACATGTTTCTCTCATGTATCTGTTTTTTCAAGATGTGGTAAGTTAACTTATGGTTTCCACTAGAAACTAGTTTCACTTGTTGACAAGCCATGTTGGAGGTGGAATCGACATTTCTTATGAGCATTGCATCCTCACCATATCAATGGTGCAAACTGTGATGTTCTTTTTCATTCGACATGTGATGTTTGTGTTCAGCAGAAAATGTGAAAATGTGATTGTGTTGTGCATGAACATCATTTTTTAGGTTGTGATATGTGAGTTTCTGTCTAGAAGGAAGCGTACCAATGTATTTTTTTCTCTCACGTATGACCTTTTTCAAGTTGTGATAAGTTAGTCTACATTGTTTGTTCAAGGTCTGGATGACCTCATGAGAACCAGGATGAGTTTCATTCTGATTAAATAGCATGTGACGCCTATGCAGATTCAATGTGGTTTGGGTGGCATGGACACTGGATCCTGAACTGGTAGTATTTCTTACACTACCAATGTATTTTTTCTCTCACGTATGACCTTTTCAAGTTGTGATAAGTTATTCTATGTTTTTTTGTTTAAGCTCTATATGGCCTCATCACAACTGGGACAAGTTTCATTCTCATTAAATAGCATGCGACGCTTATGCATATCGATGGTGGCATGGACAGTGGACCCTGAACTAGTAGTATTTCTCATCAAATGTTGATAATGGATATGTGGCGTATCTGTTTTCAACGACATGATGTCAATTGTTCGATCATATTTTTAATCAATACAGTAGGAATGGACAATACCATCCGACAGGGTCGAACAGACCTAGATATTTACTTTGAATATGATAGATAGCCATTGCAAACAGAATCTGCCACCCCCTACATTTCCTTTCTCATATGGCAGTGTCGTGTTTACAAGGTACTGTTTCCAACTTCCAATTATCGACATACTTTCTAGGAGATATGGTAAAAGGTGTTGATGCAAGCAACTAAAAGTCTGTTAGTTGCCGCCTATAATTGCATTACAAAAGGAATGTACAGTGTAAAGCCGTAGTGAGTGCACATCGAACTCTATTTCTACCAAATAGCAAATTGCATTGAACAAACTATCTCCACAACTAGATGCAATAGTTGTCGCTATGTGCAAGCCATGGGAGTGTATATGATGCATAATTCGTTTCCAATGTGATTCAAGGTCTTTGAAAATGAGGTACAAGTAAATATGAGGTCCTCCAATATTACATATGGATAATTTTCTATAGAGTAGTGGTTCATAATGACCATTGAAAGGATTGCCATCATGGAACAAGATGCAATATGGATCCCTAGATGTAGTTTTGTTGAATAGTTGATATCTTGTTTTTCTTGTCAATGACCATATTCCAATTGATATATTCAGCCACTTGGAAAGCTAGCGTATACAAAATGTATCTCCCCAAAGTCCCCTCTCATGTGCAGGTAGAGTTGCAAATGTAGACAACTGCATCTTTGAAAAATACGTAGTGACATCAAGTATTCCATGCAACTGGAAAAGAAAATCAGATGCCAATTTGTATCGATACGACTCCAATGCATCAACGTCACCATTTTCTAAATAGACCAAGAAATAATCTATCAATCCATTGCACAGGTCGGTCGAGGAATAATGGAAATGTAATAGAACTTGAAATGCATCGAAGAGGCAATCTCCTACAATATACGAGAATGCATCCAATCTAAAACTCCCATTGCTATGCAATCCCTGGTCAATGTTGTATTTACAATGGAGTCTGTATCTATTTCATAGGACTCAACATCTATTACTTTCTTCATCTCTTAAGTTGTGATTTTCAAGATGTTTCTTAGCTATATTCAGATAATATCCAAATAGAGAAAAAAAGAAAAATGAAAACTATAAGTGCGGAACTGCATGCCAATTTCCCTAGGTATCCTTCAACATTCTTCCTGTCAAATTCAATCCCCCTAGTTGCTACAACATATGACAAACAACAAACGTATAGTGAACAATGAACAAAACAGAAGAGACAACGCAAATGAAATAACATTATAAATTTGCTCAGCAGAAAGACCGAGTATTCAAGGCATATAATTTTTGAACCTATTCCACGCGTGCATCCTATAAGATTTTCAGTGGCAAAAGATACTTTTCAAGACATAAAGGATAGCACAAAACCAATAGGTAGACGAGGTTTTTGATTCAGAGGATAAAAGCATGCCCTGTCACAAGGTCCAGTGTCACATACCCACTACGACAACCTAGATTTTTCGTCTTTTCTTCAAGGTACAGAATCCCCAAATTTCTATGGGGCCTAGTGTAGACCATCCCTTCCCTTATCCTCCTCCATGTGATCGTTGGATATGACCACAAGCCTTACCAAAAAGGCGCTTCCAGCTTTCGCGTTTTGGGATTTCTGTGTGCGAGCTCTCCCCAGCTCCCTGTCCCTTGAAATGTCGAAACCCGAAAGTTGGAAGCGCCTTTTTGGTAAGGCCTGTGGTCATAGCCAATGATCACATGGAGGAGTATAACTGAAGGGATGGTCTGCTCTAGGCCCCATAGAAATTTGGGGATTCTATCCCTTGAAAAAAAGACAAAAAATCTAGGTTGCCATAGTGGGTATGTGACAAATTGGTATCGGAGTTGATGTTCTCTTAGCACTTGAAGCACAAGTCTAAGATGTTCCTCATGTTCCTCTCTATTCTTGGAGTAAATTAATATATTGTCAACAAAAACCAGTACAAATTTGTCTAGGAATTTGCTGAGCACATTGTTCATCAAGCACATAAAAGTGGCAGGGGCATTGGTTAATCCAAATGGTACTACCACAAACTCGTAGTGACCATATCTCGTCCTGAAAGCGGTTTTGTGGATGTCTTCACTCTTGATTCAGACTTGATGGTATCCAGATCTCAAGTCAATCTTTGAGAAGATGGAAGCACCTCCCAATTGATTGAACAAGTCATCAATCTGGGGTAAGGGGTACTTGTTCTTTATGGTTACCTTATTGAGCTATCTATAATCTATGCACAGTTAGAGGGTACCATCTTTCTTCTTCACAAACAGAACTGGTGCTCCCCATGGGGAAATGCTAGGCTGGATATAGCCTTTGTCCATCATTTCTTTTAGTTGTAATTTAATCTCAACTAGCTCGGGTGTGCTCATCCTAGAGGGTGTCCTAGACATGGGCACTGCTCCTGGTGCAAGTTCTATTGAGAAGTCAATGTCCCTTCTCGAAGGTAAACCTGGTACCTCTTCCAGAAACATATATCTATATTCTCTTAGTGTGGGGTGGTCTTTGAGGCTTGGTTTGTCATCTTCAACTGATTCCAACACCTGTATCGCATATAGTGGACATCCCTTTCTACAATACTTTCTCATTTGAAGGGTTGATATTCGCCTCACCGAGACAGGTTTTTGGATCCCTTGAAGGGTTATCCTTCTTCCTTCTTCACTTACACATTCTAAGGTTTTATGGTAATAGCCCAGTCTGGCTTTATATGTGGCCAGCCAGTCCATACCAATCAATAGGTCATATGATCCTAGGGGTAGTATGTTAAGGGTTGCTTGGGTGGGGAATTCACCCATAGTGAATTGGCAAGATGGTATGACCTCCGTTACCTTTCTTTTGGTGTCAGTGGCTAACTGTACCAACCATGGCTTGGCATGTTTATGTGGCTGTAATTTACACTTATCAATAGCCTTAGGAGCTATATAACTCAAATTTGAACCAGGGTCAATTAGAATAGACACTAGATGGTTGGTGATCATACCTTCCATCTCCACCACTGAAGCTTGGTGGTCAGCTTGTTTATTATCCACGGCTGCATAAATTTGCGGCATACTCCTGGCCACGTCATTGATGATGGTAGCTTCTTGAACGTTGTAAATTCTCTGACTGTTCTATTGTCGGTGCGGGTAGTCCCTCAGTAGATGTTCTTCTCCACAACCCCAACATTTCAAGGGTTCTTTCTTCGGTTTATCAATCTTTCCTGGGGTAGATCCAAAAGGTTTATTTCTGCTTTAGGAGGGGAAATTCTGTTGGTGTACACTTCGGGTTGGGAAGCTCATTCTTGAGTCCTTTTTATAGTTTTTAAATCTTGGGGATTTAAACCCCTTTTTCTGGAATCCCGAACTATTCTTCTGCTTCCAGCCTTCACGAGGTTCTGTCCGATGCCCAAGCTGTTCATAACAATATCTTGCCTTTCAAATAGTGTCTTCTAGGGTCTTTGGCTCATCAAACTCAATCCTATTCTAATAGTCCTTAGGTAGTCCACTGATGAATCATTGCACCTTTTCCTTTTCTGCTTTTATATAGGGTATGTACCTCAACAACTCAAGGAATCTGCTGACATATTCCTCTATGGTGCGTTGCCCCAACTTGAGTTCATAGAATTCTTTAGTCTTTTCGTCGAAATACTTTTCTGACAAATACTTCTTCCTGAAGTATTTCTCAAACCGTTCCCAAGATAGGTCTTCTTCGTGAATACATTTTACATTCTTAAGGTCTTCCCACCAAATGGAAGCCTTCCCATTCAAGTTGAAAGTGGCTACTCGGGCCTTCAAATTTTCCGAGAAGTCATGGACTTTGAAATACTTCTTTAGTCCAAGTAGCCAGGCCTCCGCTTCCTCTCCCTTCTTTATTTCACCGTCGAAAGAGGGTGGTTTGGCCTTCTTGAATTCTTCGAGATTATGATTTTTGGAATGATTTCGCTTCTTTCATTTTCTTTGGGAATAAGAACTAGTTCTGCAACTAGAAGATTCCTTCGAATCGCCAGTTTCCTTTTCATAGGAATCTTCAGACACTTGTCCCTTATCTCTGTAGTAGACCTTTCTTGAGGTGCTCTTCCCAGTGTGGCCACTTAAAAGACCACGTTTCCGTATCTCAGGTGGACTTCGACTTTTTGTTGTCTATCGTTGGTCTGCGTGACTGGTGTCAGGTCCATGTTGCAATTGTCTTTGTATGTCGAATAAACTCTGCAGCAAGACTGCATTAATTTCTGTTTGCTTCTCTTGCTCTTATATCAACCTCTCGTTGTCGGCCTTGCAGATTTGTAGTTCGACCATGAGGCTTCTCACAGTCTCAACTAGATCTGGAGGGGTCTCTACTGCTCTCCTTTCGTCAGACTCTTCGTCTCTATTGTGGGAGCCATCCCCCACTTCATGGTGCATCACCATTCTATGTGTCTGTAGTTTCCCACGGTTGATCGTTTGCTTGTTGTGCAGGAAAAACACTTGTTGTTAGTCAACATTATATTCATTCACAATCATCGCATAATTCATATTTTTCAAATGCATATACACAATAGGAATTTTCATTCTTAACTTCGGCTTTTGATAAAGCGGGTTAATATAGAGGTTTACTCCTCTTAAAAGTACTTCAAATGGAGTTTCTGTGCAACTCGCTCATGAGCCCAAGCAGGCCAAGTGTTGTAACCATGCTCTGATACCAATTTGTCACATACCCACTACGACAACCTAGATTTTTTGTCTTTTCTTCGAGGGACAGAATCCCCAAATTTCTATGGGGCCTAGAGCAAACCATCCCTTCCCTTATCCTCCTCCATGTGATCATTGGCTATGACCACAGGCCTTAACAAAAAGGTGCTTCCAACTTTTGCATTTCGGGATTTCTGTGTGCGATCTCTCCCCGACTCCCTGTCCCTTGAAATGCCGAAACCCGAAATGGGGTTAATGAGCTCCTTGGCTCCCCTTTTTCCTACTCCATGTGACCACCTCAGTGAATGCACGCTAACACCAAATGGTGGTACTGGAACTCGACTTTCGAGATTCATGTTACAAGGAACCCTTGTTCCTTTAATCCCCGAAACCCGAGAGCCCGGTATCATCCGGATCTATGGTCCAGATCGTCGACTTGATCAACGGCCCATATTAAATCCCGACATTCTACCTTTCGGGATTTTGGAGGGGTCTTCACTCCTATTTCCCCGATCTCCAGAACCCCGACAACTTTATATCTTCACCATGCGTCCTCTACAAATGGACGGTCCTGATTCTTTTGGGACTCGAAATGTCGATTCCTGAGTTTAGACCCTTGATTAACTGCTAGCAACTACCTCCTCCTTCTACCACATGACCCTGTCCTGTGACCTAGGGCTCATTCACATAGCGCATCGGGGTTTCGTGTACCAGGATTTTGTGACTTGTGAAGACGAGGGGTCTTGCCCTCTGGTTTCTCGGATGCTGAAACGCTGAAACTTATTCACACTAAACCGACTCATCCATAGAGCGCGTTGGGGTTTTGTATACCGGGATTTCGTGACTTGCGAAGATGAGGGGTCTTGCCCTCTAGTTTCCTGGATGCCGAAACGCTGAAAGTTATTCACACTAAATCGATGGTCCAGATCACTCATGGATCATCGACCGCGATCACGTCATGATTTTGTGAATCATGATTTTGTGTGGTCTTACCATTTGACCACTCCAAGTTGTGAGTCAACGAAATTCCACCCAACTACCACGTGTCCTGTGTGGATGGACGGTTCCGAATACTTCGGGACTTTAAGGACTTCGTCAAATCCACTCTCCTGCCTATGCAAGGGTTAAGATCGACGGTCAATAGAGCTCTGACAGATCCTTGGATCTACAGTCCTAGATCCCATCGCTACTTGCGAAGGCTAAAGGGGTCAAGGTATTAACGCCTGTGTTCCTCCTCTAGATCCATCGGTCTTGAAAAATCTGGGGTATTTCCGAAAGGATTCCGACCGTTCATCTACCAAAACATGGGGTATTCTCTTTCAATAAATGGGACTTGCTATCCTTTCTAAGCTTGATTCACGAGATTGAACCTCTTGGGGCTTCGAACTCCCACAACTTCGAAACCTGAGAGAACTACTCTTTCTTGTACAAGGTTTCTAGACCCAGGTCATCTGGACCTTTAGATGATTCTTGGGTAATTATACCTAGGCTTGGTGACCTGACTGAGATGCCTTCCTAATTCGTTGAGCTATGAAATCTGTGACCAGGGTAAAGTAAACTTGTGGGTTTGCTATAATGGTAGTCTTTTCATGGAACTCACTCTAACTCTGAAATGTGAGGAAACTCCCCAGAAGAAGGTGCCTTCAGGAAATTAAACCAGGATAGAGCGCGAGTCAAGTAGATGGGACAATTCTCATAGGAAAGAACTCATATTCTGAACTTATTCATTCTATACATAAACCAATTATGGTCATATAAGTATAAACATGCATCCATTATTCCCAATCAAAACACAAGGCAATCACTTCTATACAAAAACCATTTAGGAGCATATAAACATGAGCATGCATATAGGATATTCAATTCAAAATACAAGACATAAACACTTATCAGAAACACCAGGTGTGACGCCACTGCTGAGAGGGGTGCTCGTTTCCACCCAACCGTAGGCTCAGTGACTCCAAACGGATTTACCACTAGCCACCCCCGAGCTAGACCACGATGCTTGAGATTTAGTCTTCTACTTCCAGCTCAACGAAAGTCAAGGACGAAGGTTACTCTCCTTCTCCTATGTTCAGAATTCCCTATATTTCTAGAGTTCCTCCCGGTTCTCTTCTGCGATCCCTATCGTGCGTGTTTTCTCTTCCCATTCCCCACACTTCCTTTCTTGCCTTTTCTGCAATATTGCGTGTGGCGCAAATTCCCCCATCTGTGGTCAGGTCTGAGAGCTTCTACGGATGGGTGGTTCACCCCCATCCACTCATTAACTCTTGAGGAGCCTCCCCACCTACCATCCTAGCTGGTAATTTATTCCAGGGTCAGAGAGTTTCTTTGGTCTTTGAGCAAGTAAAAACCAGTATGGAATTGGTTCGGTGGAAGTTAACACAACCATTCCAGGTCCCTTCCACCACCTCTCATTATCCATCGTGGTCTCTTTTAGCACATCCCCTCCCCAACAGTCATGCAACACATATTCATAACATAATTTGCATTCATCGACCTTTTATACAAAGGTCCATCAAATCAAACATTCACATCTTTGAGTTTGCCATAGTCCTCGGCCAATATAATTATTTTTACAGACTGGGGGAAACAGGGTGTTACAATTGAATCCTGAAAATTGAATGAGCACGAAGTCAACTATGTGACCCATGATCTAGAGCTAGTTTCCATAGTGCACGCCTTAAAAATGTGGAGGCATTCCTGGGAAGGAAATTTGTACTTATGACAGACCACTATGGATTGCGACATCTATTTGACCAACCAAAACTCAATGCCAGACAAGCTAGGTGGATGGACCTCCGTAGCGAGTTTGATTTTGAAATCAAACATATTAAAGGAAAGGAAAATAAGGTGGCCGATGCCCTTAGCAGAAGTATGAAAACAATTCACCTGGAAGTGGTGAGCACCTGCAAGGCGACTGTCAAGGAAATATTCAGGAATGCACAAGAAACAAATACATTCTTCTAGACCTTGACCTCGTACCTAGAGAAAGAACCCACAAGGATAAAGTATGAAGGATACCAGATGATAGATGGAGGTCTGCTAACTTACATAAATAGATTGTATATTCCAGATTGTGACGACATGAAGAGGTTCATAATGGATGAACTACATAAAATACCATATACTGGTCACCCGGGATATCAGAAGATGATCACGACCACTAGGAAACAATTCTATTGACCTGGGTTAAAGAAAGACATAGCTAACTATTTATCTAAGTGCCTAGAATGCCAACAGGTTAAAGCAGAACACTGACACCCAACCGGATTATTACAACCTCTACCAATCCATGAATGGAAATGGGAGACCATATCCATGGATTTCATCACCGGACTACCAACATCAGCCAGGAAAAATGACGCCATCATGGTGGTGGTGGATAAATTGAGCAAGTCTGCCCATTTTATCCCCGTCAAATTGACTTGCAAGGAAATAGATATCGCCAACATATTCATGAAGGAGATATTCAAACTACATGGTATGCCTAAAAAGATCGTGTCTAACAGAGACACGAAATTTACTTCCAACTTTTGGAAATCCTTGATGGCTAGTCTAGAGACCAAATTATTGTTTAGCACAGCCTATCATCCTCAAACTGATGGACAGACGGAAAGAGTGAACCAAATATTAAAATACATGCTAAGAATGCATGTAATGCATCAACCTAAAAAATGGGAAGATTACCTGCCACTTGTGGAATTTGCCTACAATAACGGCTACCAAGAATTTTTTGATGACTCCTTTCGAAGTCCTCTATGGTAGGCTGTGCAACACTCCAGTCAGTTGAAGTAACTGAGTAAACATAATTACTATTGGACCCGACATGTTGAAAGAAATGGAACAACAAGTGATTCAGATAAAACAAAATCTAAAGGTTGCTCAGAAAAGACAGAAAAGTTACACCGACCGAAAGAGAACTCCAAGAGAATTCAAGACGGGAGACCATGTATATCTCAGAGTTAGGCCCAGGAAGAGTTCCCTGAGGATGGGATCTTGTGCAAAGTTGGCACCTCGGTATTGTGGACCCTTTGAAGTTCTAGATAGAGTGGGACCTGTAGCCTATAGGCTAGCACTTCCTCCCACAGTAAAAGCACATAATGTTTTCCATGTTTCATTATTGAATAAATATGTACACGACTCTAATCATATAATTGACTGATCTATGATCCAGGTGGAACCGGAGGGAGAATTCCTGCCAGAACCTCAATGCATACTAGACAGAAAGGAAACCCCACTCAGGAACCGAACCATTGCACAGGTCAAGGTGCAGTGGAAACATTTTGGACCAGATGAGGCTACGTGGGAAATGGAAGATGCCATGAAACAAGCATATCCGGTTTTGTTTACTTCTGTACACACACGTCATATTGATAGATAGAACATCGAGGATGATGTTCCTTTAAGGGGGAGGGAATTGTAACACCCTATTTCCCCCAGTCTGTAAAAATAATTATATTGGCCAAGGACTATGGCAAACTCAAAGATGTGAATGTTTGATTTGATGGACCTTTGTATAAAAGGTCGATGAATGTAAATTATGTAATGAATATGCGATGCACAACTGTTGGGGAGGGGATGTGCTAAAAGAAACCATGATGGCTAATGAGAGGTGATGGAAGGGACCTGGAATGGTTGCGTTAACTTCCACCGAACCAATTCCATACTAGTTTTTACTTGCTGAAAGACCAAAGCAACTCTCTGACCTTGGAAAAAATACCCATCAGGATGCTAGGTGGGGAGGCTCCTCAAGAGTTAATGAGGGGATGGGGGTGAACCGACCATTTGTAGAAGCTCTCAGACCTGACCACGGGCGGGGGAATTCGTGCCACACACAATCTTGCAGAAAAGGCAAGAAAGGAAGTGTGGGGAACAGGAAGAGAGAACATGCGTGAAAGGGATTGCGGGAGAGAACCAAGAGGAACTCTGGAAATATAGGGAGTTATGAACAGAGGAGAAGGAGAGTAACATTCGTCCTTGACTTCCGTTGAGCTAGAAGTAGGATATTGAATCTCAAGCATCGTGGTCTAGCGCAGGGGTGGCTAGTGGTAAATCCGTTTGGAGTCACTGAGCCTACGGTTGGGTGGAAACGAGCACCCCTCTCAGCAGTCGCGTCACACCTGGTGTTTCTGATAAGTGTTTATGTCTTGTATTTTGAATTGAATATATTGGATGCATGCTCATGTTTATACGCTCATAAATGGTTTCTGTATAGAAGTGATTGCCTTGTGTTTTGATTGGGAATAATGGATGCATGTTTATACTTATATGACCATAATCGGTTTATGTATAGAATGAATAATTTTAGAATACGAGTTCGTTCCCTTGAGAATTGTCCCATCTACTTGACTTCCGCTCTGTCCTGGTTTAATTTCCCAAAGGCACCTTCTTCCGGGGAGTTTCCACACATTTCAGATTCGGAGTGAGTTCCTTGAAAAGACTACCGTTATAGCAAACCCACAAGTTTACTTTACCCCGGTCAAGAAGTTCATAGCTCGACGAATTAGGAATGCCTCTCAGTCAGATCACCAAGCCTAGGGATAATTACCCAAGAATCATATGAAGGTCCAGATGACCTGGGTCTGGAAACCTTGTACAAGAAAGAGTAGTTCTCTCAGGTTTCGAAGTCATGGGAGTTCGAAGCCCCGAGAGGTTGAATATCGTGAATCAAGCTTAGAAAGGATAGTGAATCCCATTTATTGAAAGAGAATATCCCATCGTTTGGTAGACGAATGGTTGGAATCCTTTTGGAAATACCCCATATTTTTCAAGACCGATGGATCTAGAGGAGGAGCACAGGCGTTAATACCTCGACCCCTTCAATCCAGGACCATAGATCCAAGGATCTGTCGGAGCTCTATTGACCGTCGATCTTAACCCTTGCATAGGCAGGAGAGTGGACTCGATGAAGTCCTGAAAGTCCTGAAGTATTCGAAACCATCCATCGGCACAGGACACATGGCAGTTGGGTGGCATTTCGCTGACTCGCGACTTGGAGTGGTCAAAGGGTAAGACCGCACAAACTCACGATTCACGAAATCGCGAAGTGATCGTGGTCATTGATCCATGAGTGATCTGGACCATTGGTTTAGTGTGAATAACTTTCGGTGTTTCGGCATCCGAGAAACCAGAGGGAAAGACCCCTCGTCTTTGCAAGTCATGAAATCCCGGTATACGAAACCCCGATGCGCTCTGTGGATGAGCCGGTTTAGTGTGAATAATTTTCGGCATTTCGAAATCCGGGAAACCAGAGGGCAAGACCCCTCATCTTCGTAAGTCACAAAATCCTGGTATACGAAACCCCAACGTGCTCTGTGGATGAGCCCTAGGTCACAGGACAGGGTCATGTGGTAGAAGGAGGAGGTAGGCACTAGCAGTTAATCAAGGGTCTAAACTCGGGAATCGACGTTTCGGGTCCCGAAAGAATCTGGAGCATCCATTTGTAGAGGACGTGTGGCGAAGATCTAAAGCCATCGGGGTTCTGGAGATCGGGGAAATAGGAGTGAAGACCCCTCCAAAATCCCTAAAGGTAGAATGCTGGGATTTAATCTGGGCCGTTGATCAAGTCGATGATCTGGACCGTAGATCTGGATGATACCGGGCTTTTGGGTTTCGGGGATTGAAGGAACAAGGGTTCCTTGCAACAGGAATCTCGAAAGTCGAGTTCCAGTAGCACCATTTGGTGCTAGCATGTGTTCACTGAGGTGGTCGCATGGAGTAGGAAAAAGGGGAGCCAAGGAGCTCGTTAACCCCATTTCGAGTTTCGACATTTCAAGGGACAGGGAGCCGGGGAGAGCTCGCACACAAAAATCCTGAAATGCGAAAGATAGAAGTGCCTTTTTGGTAAGGCTTGTCGTCATAGCCAATGATCACATGGAGAAGGATAAGGAGAGGGATGGTCTGCGCTAGGCCCCATAGAAATTCGAGGATTCTGTCCCTTGAAGAAAAGACGAAAAATCTAGGTTGTCGTAGTGGGTATGTGACATCCGGGTAGATTCTTGCTCCACAATGACAACTCTGAATTGGTTTTCTAAACCCCTTTGCCTTTCTATTTTCAAAATGGATATGGTACGATATCCAGGACGTGGAAGTTGGAATATGTGATTGGAAGGGAACAACCTGGAAAAAATGCACCAAACGTATGGTTTCCAAGAACAAAAAATATGAGGAGAACATTCGATTTTCTTTTTTATATATCATTGTGGCTGAAACAATTGTGGGTTGTGTGTTCAACATCAACATTCAAAGGGGAACAAGACATTTTGGAAGGGAACATACTGGGAAAAATACACCAAACGTATGGCTTTCAGGACCAGAAAAAATGAGGAGAAAAATTTGATTTTCTTTTTTATATGTCACTATGGCTGCGATAGAGGTGGGTTCTATATAGAACATTGACGTTCAAGAAAAAGGACAAGAAAACAACACATGATTGTTTCTCTGGTCGTAGCAGTCACACAGAAAGATGTTCTGCAAGAGGATTTTGACCCAGGGATTCCTAGTATTGAAAATTCTTGCTTGCAAGATGCAAATAGTAAACAAAAAATAAGGAATAGCAATGAAACCATGGCACCGAAACTCACCCGTGAATGAGGAACAACAGAAGCGCAACTCCAAACCATGCAAACTACAACAACAGGTCCAATTATGGATGCATGACCCCAACCTTGCAAAGTTGAAGCAAACAAGAGCAAGCAATAAACAACAAACCAGTGAACAAGAACCAAGAGGTCCAACTGCAGCTGCAGGACCTCAACTTTGCAAAGTTGAATCAAACAACAATAAGCAGCATCGAACAAACCAAGGAGCAAGTATCAACCAGTGAACTAGTAATGTTGGTGAAGAACAATATTGCCCAAATTTAGTGCAGACAAGACTGTATCCAAAAATCGGAGGAAACTATATTGTAACACGCTTGTTGAGTAAACATTTAAGTTGTGAGGTCTATTAGGTAAACACTTAAGGCTGTCAAAACCGTCGAAGGGCCTCGCGTTGTGCAAACATGTAAGAAAGAATGCAGTGTGGCAAGCCTGTTTACGTACGTAATAATGAAAATGCCTCTCTAAGTACTAATAATAAAGAAATAATAATAATAATAACAACAATAGTTCGAACAATGGAGACTATGCAAAAAAAAATTACTCAAAGGACAAAGTAATATGAAGTCAACTAATAAAAAACTGACTATCCATACTCAAAACTGTGGATATCTAAACATTTCAATATGAAAAGTACAAATTCAAAAAGATCGTAGATGATGAAAACTTTGGCTATGCCAACATATAAAACATTGGGAATGAGATCATGACATATAAGGTTTTTTTTTATTATATAAAAAATATTTTTTTTAGTTCAAACAATAGAGATTATGCAAAAATTTGTAGTCAGACAACAAAATAATATAAAGTCAATGAATTATCGATTGTTATAGTCCCTCTACTCCTTTGGCAGGGATTAATAAGACAAAAAACCTTCAACTTTAATTTATATCATGAATAATACCATGAGAATGTTTAAGATCGACGCTCCTTTATAAATATATCCACGTCACAACCTCATAAACTATTCGCCTCATAAAATACTTGCTTCATACCTCGTGTTCATAAACCGCTTTTATACACGTGTTCAATGCATATACCTTCAACGTTGTTTTCACGGTGATCATTCCATGCTCTGTGCATATACCTTCAACGATTATCGCTCTTCCACAAGGCTACACCAATACACATATGTCACCTCTTTCGCAATGAATCTATTCCAGCACTAGCACAACACAGATCTCACCTTCTAAAATTAATCAGTCCTTCACCTCACTCCTTTCCTTTGCAGACGGTCATATTTTTTTTCAGAACTCGCGTCCTTTTCTTGGAGAATCCGAACCCTTACGCAACTACATTTTCCTCCTGGCCTAAAACCCTTGCGCAAGCCATAAGACTGAGAGAGCCCTTATCTTGATCGGTACGACAAACCCTTGACCTGATAGTTCTATGCTATTCTCGGCGTTGGCAAGCACATGACGATTAATCTCTCGGGTTCTCTTAAAACATGGGTGAACAGTCTTTGGGTCAGACAGGCTCTTTCTCTACGAGGGAAAATGATTACAATTCCTCTACACATTTTTTCTCTGCCTCTTCCAGCAGGAAATCGCGATGGGTTTCACTATTATGCTTGGGGCGAACACACATATCCTCGACTAGAGATGCTCGACTCTTCCTTCTTTGCGCATTGATTCCCAGCTATCAAAATTCTCTTCTCCTCCAGCTCTAATACCACTTGTTAGGTAGCAAAAGAAAAACATAGCATAAAACAAAGCATAAAACCATAGCAAGATCAAACAGACATTAAACCAAGCAAAACAATCCACAATTTGACACAGTGATTTATGTGGAAACCCAATGAGGGAAAAAATCACGGGCAATGATAATCGGTATTCTTTTATTCAAGGGAGAATTAAAATAGCCAACCCATGCATACAACCATCCTCTCCTCTCATACACACAACACCTCAGTATTGAGTCTTGCTCTCACACACTCACTACACATTGCACTCACACATCTATGGGTATGCTCATATATATAACATCTATCACTTAGTTACACATATTGATCATGAATAGATCACATAGTTACACAAACAGTTCATAAATAGATTGCATGCATGCGCATTAACATAGTTGCATGCATGTACATGTGACCGCATGAGGAAATTCGTTGGCATGTTTCCAACAAGGACAAGATCAAAGAGCTAGAAGAAAATCTAATTAATAATTTGATCCTAAATAGTTTGGAACGTGAATTGGATATCAAACCCATCAAAGATGAAATCAATAAGATCATATAGTCGAGTTAGACTATAAGTGTTAGAAAAGGGCCTTGAACCTCAAAAATTTCATTATAAAAGAAGAGAAAGATGAGGACAACCTTGCAATAGTCAAGAAAGAATTAAAAAATAAATCACAAATTGAAACAACTTGCCTGATAGAAGCAAAGAGGCTGGGAAAAATAATCAAGCATAAAGATAGGCTAATTTAGGTTAAGGTAAGTTCTAATGACCATAATTATGGCATACTTAGTAGAACTCCAAGATTAAAAGTGCTAGGAATATTTATAAATGAAGACCTCGTTCCAGAAGACCAAGTTGAATTAAGGAAGGAAGTTCAAAGGGTAAAAGAATCCAGGAAGGAAGAAAAAAGGGGAATAATTAGGAATAAAAAAGCTATTATTAGAGATAGACACTAAAAAAAATAACAAATAGGAATTTGGGACACTCTGGATCCTCTCTTAGACATTTCATGGTTTTCCATGGAGCAAAGGGCCTATATCAAGTTGGATCCCGAGTGAAATTGATATTATATTTTTGGTTCAAACTTGGGAACATGAACAATCTAAGGTCCATACCATAGAATAAATTTTTTTGTGGTCGGCATGGAACAAGAAATCCTCCTGCCAAGGAATTGGAAGCATAGCTTGTTACATAAGAATGAACATTTCTCCTCACATTCAACATCATAAGAAAGACCCTCTCAATCAATACATTGGATGAAGATTTTAGATATTAATGCTAAGAAGATTTATATAGAAATCTATTATTTCGTGCCTATCAATTCTATATTTTATAAGAAAAAAAATCTAGATAAGAATTGTCCCTACAAAAGATTAGAACAAGATATGCACAGACTGAGAAATACAGGTAGTATCCTACTACTAGGAGACTTCACTGTTAGAACTGCAACTAATTAAGTTATTCTCTTAATCAAATATTTCAACCCTATTCCTTTATGGCTAAATAAGAACCTTACTTTAGCTAACATATACCAAAGAAACTTTGAAGACATGGTCGATAATTGTTTTAGTATTGAGCTAATCAATATTTGTAGTTCTAAAAGATCTAACGATTTGCAATGGTTTAATGAAGCGGTCAAAGTCTAATAAGATTACTTGTATCCTTGGGCTATGCAACAGTTTCATGGATTATGTAATATCAGATATCCCTATATCCAACCAAATAGTAAATTTTGGCATGTACACAAGCTCTACTAAAGAGAACTTTGATAACCAAGGGCAATTTCTTTTTGACAAAACTAAAGATGGTCTTTTCTTAAAGGACTTAAATAGTGAACTAAATCCCCTATCATATAAAAACAATATCAAAGACCTCTATCATAATTTTATGACAACCCTCTCTACTTCTCTTAACAAATTCGCTATGAAGGTGTTATATAAAAAGGAAAATGATATATCCAATCCTTGGCATGATAACGAGTGTAAAATTGTTAGAAAGTCCATTAGGGATGCTTCTAATGAGTCCTTAAAATCCGATAACATAAATAGATAGAAAGTCCTAATTAAAAGGGAAAAAATGCATTGCATAAATAGAAAGCAAGATAAGCTCGTGCACCCTAAGTTAGTTCCTAAGAAATTATGGAGGAAAATTATGACTTGTAAAACTAAAGAAAAAAATATGATTCCCCTAAGGGACCGGAGTTCCTACCTTAAAAATATTTACCAATCCCCTATTGTGTTGGACAACTTTCCAAACGTGTCTATGGAGGATGAAGTTTTTTCTATAGAAGACATAAAGTTTGGGGTTAAGAAAATCACAAAAGGGAAAGCTAAGGACATTTAAAGCTACCAAGATGAAATCTTAAAAATTGGAGGGTTGATCCTCATTCCTCACATACAAAAGCTCTTAAATTAAGTAGTCAAGCAAGGCTTCCCAAAACCCCGGACTCAAATTCTCATTGTATCTATTTTTAAAAGTGGGGATAAATTAGCAATCCATCTAATTATAGAGCCATTATGATTAGCCCCATTTTAGCCAAGCTATACAAAAGTATTTTGGAAAAGAAAATCAACGTATGGCTAGAAAGCCACAGAAAAAGAGCTAAATATCGGGCCGGGTTCAGAGGTTATCATTCAACTATAGACCACCTTGTTATGCTTAGGATCATTGCGAAGGAGTGTCACAATAATAAAACCAATATCCTTTCTTGTTTTGTTGATTTTGGAAAAGTTTTTAACACAGTACTTGGGACTAACCTTTGGTATAAGATAGAAGAGCTAAAAGTTCTTTTCGAGTTGAGGGTGATTTCAATAAGGTTGTATGAGAATGTTATTTCCAATTTTAGGAACACTAAGGGTTGTTCAAAAGAAATTAGCTGTAACATAGGAGTCAAGCAAGGTTGTCCCTTGTCCCCTACCATTTTTGGCATATAGATTAACAAGTTAGAATATTTTCTTGAAGATGTAGGTTGTGTCGGCTCGACTCTCGTTGGTATAGTCATCATCCTTCTTCTTTATGCCGATAATATTGTTCTTATGGAAAGGAGTCCATATGAACTCAGTAAGAAGCTAAGATTTCTCAAGAACTTCTACTCTAGTACGGGTATGATTGTGAACAATGACAAGATGAAGGTTATGATAATTAAATACAAAAAGTCACCTATGATACTTTCATATATGAAAACAATAGCTTGGGAGAAGTTCTTTCATACAAATATCTAAGAATTGATATTCATCACAAGCTCAATTGAAACTATAGCATTGAGAAAATGATAAATGAAGGGTGGAAAGCTTATTATGGGCTTGAAAACAATTGCAAATTAGTATACCTTTGGCTATGGGATAGGAAAAAACTCCTCTTTAAGACCCTCGTCACTCTTGTTATCTTATATGGATGTGAAGTTTGAGGATGCAATATATTTAGAGAGTCCTAGAGAGAGATAGAGTGGATCCAAAAGAATTTTATAACTTATAATCTCAATATTATAGGCAATACACCCTATCCTATCCTCCTCATAGAAGCAATCATTTCCCTCATTGAGAGCACGACTATAATTAGGTGCTTAATGTACAAGAAAAAGATAAGCAACATGGATGACAAGAGGCTCCCCAAAATTTCTTCAAACTCCAGCCAAAACCACCAGCGACTCAAGTAGGGACGACATAAAGATGTCAAGTCTTGGCTAAATCATTGAGGAATACATGAAGAAGTCATTCTGCAAAATATTGATAATGTTAACAATATTATTACATTTAAATTTAAATAGAATCAGTGGTGCGATAAAGAATTAGAGAATAAAAGAAAATTAAGATACTACAAGGAGGTGGTCAACCCTAATCTAGAATATCAAAAGCATCTCTCAATTTTGACTAGTGCAAAGAAGAAAATCAACATTGCTAAAATAAGAACAAACTCTCATGGGCTACATAATGAGACTAGGCATTGGACAATTTCCAAAACACCATGGGATGAAATACTTTATCATCTTTGTGACACTAAGAGGGTTGAAGATGAAAAACATTTTCTCTTAGAGTGCCCTGCATTGTAACACCCTGTTTCCCCCAGCTTGTAAATATAACTGGACTAGCCAAGCACTATGGCAAACTCACAAATGTGAATATGTGATGTAAATGGACCTTGAGGAAAAGGTCAATGAATGTGAATAACATTTTGAATTTATTGCAGGACTGCTGAGAGGGGATGTGCAGAAAAAGAGACCACGATGGCGGTGGAGGGCACCTGGGAAGGTGGCGTTAACTTCCACTGAGAATGAATACCGTATTTGGACTCCACTGGCCCGGAGAACCAAAAGCGGCTCGCTGGCCCTGAATTAAATATCTCGCAGGCTGGTGGGTAGATGGTTTAATGAGGGATGGGAGGTGAACCTCCCATCCGTAGAGCCGTCAGGCCTGATCAGTGCAAGGGTAATCACGCCACACGCAAGCTCGCAAGAGGATAAGGCGTGGGGGTAGAAGCGATTGCGAGGGCAGACGTGAGGGGAGAACTCTGGAAACACGCAGAGTGAGTGATAGCAGAGAGGAAGGATTGCAACCTTCACTACTGGTCACTGGAAAATGGAGACGCAGTCTCGCAGCATCGTGGTCTCAGCTCGGGGGTGGCTGGTGGTAAATCCGCTGGGAGTCGCTAAGCCTACGGTTGGGTGGAAACGAGCACCCCTCTCAGTAGTTGCACTCACTTCTGGTGTTATTTCTGATACGTGTTTTACATATTGCATCTTGAAATTCATATGCTGACATATATGCTCATAAACTGTGAAATTGTGAACGATTACAGTAAACAATGTATGTGCAGTGTTTTGATAAGAAAGGGTAGATATATGCTTATAACAGAAAATGAATGAATTGGCTTATGATTGATAAATGAATTTAATTATGCATAAGTTGAACCAAGTCAGACTTCCAGTTCGTTCTCGAGAATTTGTTTCCCCTTATCTGTCTCCAGGAATGCCCTGGAATAGATCTCTTCACAGATATTCCCTCTTGGGAAAGGTTTACCAAGAACCTGGAAAAAGGACTTGAATGTGCAATCCCTAACAACCTTGTACGAGGAGGAATGACCCTTTTAAAATCCTGAAGTAACAGCGTAGGGATAAGTATCAATTGATGAAAGAGATCCCGTCGAAAGATCCCCGGGTCATTCATGACCGTTAGATTGACAAAAGAAATAAGGGCGTTACATACCTTGCCCCTTTTCCTCTACCTTTGTGAATAGCAAGGAAAATCGGGACCGTAGATCCCCAAGGTCTGTGGGAGTATCTGGACTGTTGGTTTCTTTTTCCGTAGAGAGAGCAGTGAGAGAGTACACGGCGTGGGACTGATCTGAGTCGTTGGATCTTAGCTAGAGAGTCTGATAGCCGTTGGATCTGTTAGAAGGTTCATGAGGGTTAAGACCTTGTAAACGGGAGGTTGAAAGTCCTAACAAGAGGCATGGCCATCGGGCTATCAGCATTCATGAAATCAGGAGTCACGATGACATGAGATCAGGAATTTTCATAGTGAAAATCCCAGAATCAATCTGAGCCGTCCATCATAGGAGGACACGTGGGCAAGATCAGGAGCTCGTCGGTATTTCAGAGATCTAAGGGACAAGGCACCGGAGTATTCCAGCAGAGGAAACTCTGAAATCACGAGAAGCGATCAGTTCTGTCCATATTAGGAGGACGCGTGGCAACAATCGGATCATGCGGGAAAAGTCCTGAAAGAAAAATCATCCATCAGGAAATCGAGAATCCCGTGGACAAGAAGTCCATACACTTCGAAATTGCGAAGTCCGAAATCCCAAAAAAGTGAAAAGCGTCCATTGTAGGGCCAACTGTCATCATATCGGCATATCGGGATTCGACGGATCGTGAATCCTGAGGACGAGTACATTCTGGCAGTGGAAAGTCCGAAAACCCAACAAGAGATAAGGCTGCGATCTTATGAGATAGTGGTCACGTGGGCCAGGATTTTAGTCAGGAGGGCTAACACGTAAGGGACCATATCGGTGAATTGGCTCATCGGAGATTGGGGATTCAAGAGACAGGGAACTCTTGACATCGGGGATCCCGAAACCCCGAAAACAGAAAGTATATGCATTTCCCGTTGTGGAAAGAGTCGCAAGTCGTGAAACCGCGAAACAACGAGGACTGTTCATCTAAGGGAGGACACGTGGATGATAATTCCTCGACCCCTCTCCACCTTTGCAAGTGATGCACGAACAGGATCCCTTCGAAGGATCCCAGAGTCTATAATGACCATTTGATTTAAGAGAGAGACGCAGGCATTCATGCCACGACCCCTTCCTTTTTCTCTTGCAAGAGATGAAGGAATTCGGGACCATAGACCACAACCGTCGACCTTGGTTGAGGGTCGTCGTCGTCCATCGAAGGGACACGTGGCTGCCGGTTGACGTTTCGGCGTTTCGACATCCGAGGATCCAAAAGGAAAGAAATCTTGTCTTTGCGAGTCACGAAATCCTGATACTCGAAATCCTGTGGACCGTTGGATCCATGCTCCTAAGAGTAGTCGATCTCTTACACGACTTTCCATATCGCAATTCAGAGACTTGGATGACGAAGAGTCTTGGAGTTGTTGCACTCCGAACTCCCAAGTACCGAAACCCCGAAAGGATCTATACCGTTGGATCAGGGGAGGCCTATGGTCGTTGATCTCCCTTTGGAGGAAAACTTTGGAGACCTCGGTAGTTTCAGGGATTCGAATGGGGAAAGGTAGGAGTCGTGTATCACGATTTCCCAAATCGCGAAAAGCCAATAAGCTCTTGGCTAGATTAAGCACGTGGACACCGTATAGGGTCACGTAGACAAGACCCAAGAGAGAAACTTGCCCCTCGATAGCCCCGTCGGGGTTCGACGTTTCGTTGTTTCAAGCTTCGGGGTTTGCAATGTCGAGAGACTCGACATTCTGGTAGCATCGAGTCCCGAAGTGTGAACAGACGCCGTGCTGATTCGGCTCGTAATCGTGAACTATAATCACATGGAGGTGGAAAAAGGAAAGAGCTAGACTGTGCTAAGCCCTGTAGGACTTCGGGGATTCTGACTGTTGAGGAATCAATGAAAAAGTTTGAATTTTGAGTAGTGGGTATGTGACAAAGTGGTATCAGAGCATGGTTACAACACTCGGCCTGATTGGGCTCATGCACGAGTTGCGCATAAGTTTCGTTCGAAGTACTCCTACGAAGAGTAACCCCTAATGTAACTCTTTTGTCCAGGATTAAAACTTGGAAACGAGAACTCGACTGTGTATGCATGTGAAAGAGTTATAAATTTATGCGCAAATTATAAAATGTATTTAACTCTTGACTAATAACCAGCGTTTGTCTTTTCACTCAAGCGGACAATCAACCGCGGACCAAGAGGTGGGAGAAGGCTCCCACAACAGAGACGAAGAGTCTGACGAAAGAAGAGCAATAGGAACCCCTCCGGACCTAGCCGAGACTGTGAGGAGTCTCATGGCTGAATTGCAAAGCTGCAAGGCCGACAATGAAAGGATGATGAAAGAACAAGAAAAGCAAACCGAAATTAATGCAGTTCTACTATAGAGCTTATCCGACCTACAGTGAAAAATTTAGCATGAACCTAAGATGCAGAATCATGGTCGTGTCAGTGGCCATACTGAGAGAAGCACATCAAGAAAGGTCCACCCCAGAGGTAAAGGACCAGTGCCTGACAATTCCACTGAGAAGGAAGCTGGTGATTCAGAAGGCTCTTCCAGTAGCAAGACCAGTCCCTATTCTTGAGGAAAGCAGAAGAAGCAAAAGACTTCCAAGAGTCATAAATTTGAGGAATTCAGAAAGGCCAAACCTCCCTCCTTCGACGATGAGATAAAGAAGCGAGAGGAAGCCGAGGCCTGGCTACTTGGACTGAAGAAATATTTAAGAGTCCGTGATTATTCAGAGAATATGAAGGTCCGAGTGGCCACTTTCAATCTAAACGGAAAGGCTTCCATCTGGTGGGAAGATCTTAAGAATATGAAAGGGGTCTGTGAGGAGGACCTGTCTTGGAAACAATTTGAAAAATACTTTCGAAAGAAGTATTTGTCAGAAAAATATTTCGACGAGAAGGCTAAAGAGTTTTATGAACTCAAACTGGGACA
>ML793790.1:611585-640665 GCA_009831015.1 Picea engelmannii
TCGACGAGAAGGCTAAAGAGTTTTATGAACTCAAACTGGGACAACTCACTATAGAGGAATATGTCAACAAATTCCTTGACTTATTGAGATATGTACCCTACATCAAAGCAGAGAAGGCGAAGGCACAACGCTTCATCAGTGGGTTACCCAAGGAATACCGGAACCGAATTGAATTTGACGAGCCAAAGACCTTAGAAGACACTATACAAAAGGCAACATATTGTCATGAACAATATGGACATTGGGCAGAGTCTCGTGGAGACTGGAAACAGAAGAGTGGTTCGAGATTTCAGAAAAAGGGGAGCAAATCCTCAGGATTTAAAAACTACAAAAAGAACCCCAGAATGAACTTTCCAGCCCGGAGTGTACTCCAACAGAATTTTCCCTCGGGGGATGGAAATAAAACTTCTGGATCTATACCAGTAAAGACTAATAACCCAAAGAAAGAACCTCTGAAATGTTGGGGTTGCAGGGAGGAGCATATCCTGAGAGACTGTCCACACCGACAACAGAACAGTCGAAAAGTCTATAACATTCAGGAAGCTACCACAGTCAATGATGTGGCAAGGAGTGTGCCACAAATTTATGTAGCCTTGGATAATAACCAAGCTGACCACCAAGCTTCAGTGGTGGAAATAAAAGGTATGATTTTCAACCACCTAGTGTCTATGTTGATTGACCCTAGTTCAAATTTGAGTTATATAGCCCCTAGAGCTTTTGATAAGTGTAAACTACAGCCATAGAAGCAAACCAAGCCATGGTTGGTATAGTTAGTCACTGGCACCAAAAGAAAGGTAGTAGAGGTCATACCATCCTACCAATTAATGTTGGGTGAAATCCCCACCCAAGCAACTCTTAATGTATTACCCTTGGGATCATACGACCTGTTGATTGGTATGGATTGGATGGCCGCCCATAAATCCAAACTGGACTGTTACCATAAAACCGTAGAATGTGTGAGCAAAGAAGGAAAAAGGATAACCCTCCAAGGGATCCGAAAATCGGTCTCGGTGAGACAAATATCATCCCTACAAATGAGAAAGTATTGTCGAAAGGGATGTCCCCTATATGCAATACAAGTGTTGAAAACCATCGAAGGCGCTAAACCAAGCCCGGATGATCACCCTATCCTGAGAGAATACAGAGATGTGTTTCCGGAAGAGGTACCGGCTCTACCTCCGAGAAGAGACATTGACTTCTCGATAGAGCTCGCACCAGGAGCGGTTTCGGTGTCTAGGACACCCTACTGGATGAGCACACCTGAGTTAGTTGAACTCAAATTGCAATTGAAAGAAATGATGGATAAGGGTTATATTCGACCCAGCGTGTTCCCATGGGGAGCACCAGTCCTGTTTGTGAAAAAGAAGGATGGCACCCTTAGACTGTGTATAGATTATAGACAACTCAATAAAGTAACCATAAAGAACAAATATCCCTTGCCCATGATCGATGATCTATTCGATCAGTTGGGAGGAGCGTCTATTTTATCAAAGATTGACTTGAGGTCGGGATACCATCAAGTCTGAATTAAGGGTGAAGACATCCATAAAACCGCTTTCTGGACATGGTATGGTCACTATGAGTTTGTGGTAGTTCCATTTGGGTTAACCAATGCTCCTACCACTTTCATGTGCTTGATGAACAATATACTCAGTCAATTTTTAGATAAATTTGTACTGGTTTTTATTGATGACATATTAATCTACTTTAAGAATAGAGAAGAACATGAAGAGCATATTAGACTTGTGCTGCAAGTGCTAAGAGAGCATCAGCTCTATGCTAAACTCAACAAATGTGACTTCTTTCAAAAGAAAATACACTACTTGGGACATGTTCTGTCCGAGGAAGGGGTAGCAGTAGATCCTGACAAGATCAGGTCTATCATGGAATGGCCTACCCCAAAGGATGTCTCAGACATAAGATCCTTTATGGGATTGGTGGGATACTATAGGAGATTTATAAGAAGATTCTCCAAGATTGGTTGTCCAATCACTGCCCTCCAGAAGAAGGGGACAAAATTCCTGTGGACATAGCAATGTGAAGAAAGATTTCAAACCTTGAAACATCTACTAACCCATGCACCTGTGTTGAAAATCGTTGACCCATAAGCTGACTTCCTTGTGTGCATGGATGCCTATAAGGAAGGGCTCGAAGGAGTCCTTATGCAGGAAGGAAAGGTGATCTGTTATGAATCCCGAAAATTGAATGAACACGAGGTTAATTATGTGACTCATGATCTAGAACTGGTTTCCATAGTGCACGCCTTAAAAATGTGGAGGCATTACCTCTTGGGAAGAAAATTTGTGCTTATGACAGATCATTGTGGATTAAGGTATTTGTTTGACCAACCAAAGCTTAATGCTAGACAAGCCAGATAGATGGCCCTCCTTAGCGAATTTGATTTTGAAATCAAACACATTAAAGGGAAAGAGAATAGGGTGGCTGATGCCCTTAGCAGAAGCATGAGAACAATTCACCTGGCAGCGGTGAGTACCTGCGAGACAGATGTCAAGGACAGAGTAAAAAAGGCACAAGAAACAGATCCCTTCGTTCGAAATGTGACCCTGTACCTACAACAAGAACCCGCTGGAGAAAAATATGAAGGCTATCAAATGACCGAAGGAGGCCTGCTCACTCATAGAGATAGACTATACATTCCCAATTGTGATGATTTGAAGAGGTTCATCATGAATGAACTAAATAAAAGACCCTACACTGGTTACCCAAGATACCAGAAAATGATCACTGCCACCCGGAAACAATTTTATTGGCCTGGATTGAAGAAGGACATAGCCAAATATTTGGCCCAATGCATAGAGTGCCAACAGGTTAAAGCAGAACATCAACAACCAGTAGGACTATTACACCCTTTACCCATCCCAGAATGGAAATGGGAAACCGTCTCCATGGATTTTATCATTGGATTGCCAACTTCGACCAAACAGAATGACGCCATTATGGTAGTGGTGGATAAACTAAGCAAGTCTGTTCATTTCGTCCTCGTCAAATCAACCTGCAAGGCGATATATATCGCCTAGATATTCATGAAAGAGGTATTCCGACTACACGGTATGCCGAGGGAGATAATATCTGACAGAGACACAAAATTTGCTTCCAATTTTTGGAAGTCACTGATGGCGGGATTAGAGACTAAATTGCTATTTAGCACCGCCTATCACCCTCAAACCGACGGACAGACAGAAAGAGTAAATCAAATATTAGAAGATATGTTAAGGATGCATGTGATGCATCAACCCAGGAAATGGGAAGACTACCTGCCATTGGTATAATTTGCCTACAACAATGGCTACCAAGCATCCTTAAAGATGAGTCCCTTCGAGGTCCTCTATGGTAGGTTGTGTAATACTCCAATTAGCTGGAGTAATCTTGTAAATAGGATTTCTTTTGGACCCGACATGCTAAGAGAAATGGAACAGCAAGTGACTCAGATACAACAAAATCTGAAGGTTGCTCAGAACCGACAGAAAAGTTATGCCGATCAAAAGATAACTCCAAGAGAGTTCAAAATGGGAGACCATGTATATCTCAGAATTAAGCCTGAAAGGAGTTCCCTGAAAATGGGAGCTTGTGCCAAGTTGGCACCCCGGTATTGTGGACCCTTTGAGGTTCTAGATAGAGTGGGACCTGTAGCCTATCGGCTAACACTTCCTCCCACAGTAAAAGCACATAATGTTTTCCATGTTTCATTATTGAAGAAATATGTACATGATGTTAATCATATAATTGAATGGTCTATGATCCAGGTGGAACCAGAGAGAGAATTTCTACCAGAACCCCAATGCATATTGGACAGAAAGGAAACCCTGCTCCAGAACCAAACCATTGCACAGGTCAAGGTGCAGTGGAGGCATTTTGGCCCAGATGAGGCTACATGGGAAATGGAGGATGCCATGAGGTAGGCATATCCAATTTTGTTTACTTCTGCACATATCGTTCATGTTAGTAGATAAGAACATCGAGGACGGTGTTCCTTTTAAGGGGGAGGGAATTGTAACACCCTGTTTCCCCCATCTTGTAAATATAACTGGACTGGCCAAGCACTATGGCAAACTCATAAATGTGAATATGTGATGTAAATGGATCTTGAGGAAAAGGTCAATGAATGTGAATAACATTTTGAATTTATTGCAGGACTACTGAGAGGGGATGTGCAGAAAAAGAGACCACGATGGCGGTGGAGGGCACCTGGGAAGGTGGCGTTAACTTCCACTGAGAATGAATATCGTATTTGGACTCCACTGGCCCGGAGAACCAAAAGCGGCTCGCTGGCTCTGAATTAAATATCTCGCAGGCTGGTGGGTAGATGGTTTAATGAGGGATGGGAGGTGAACCTCCCATCCGTAGAGTCGTCAGGCCTGATCAACACGAGGGTAATCGCGCCACACACAACCTCACAAAAGGATAAGGCATGGGGGTAGAAGTGATTGCGAGGGTAGACGCGAGGGGAGAACTCTGGCAACACGCAGAGTGAGTGACAGCAGAGAGGAAAGATTGCAACCTTCGCTCCTGGTCACTGGAAAATGGAGATGTAGTCTCGCAGCATTGTGGTCTCAGCTCGGGGGTGGCTGGCGGTAAATCCGCTGGGAGTCGCTAAGCCTACGGTTGGGTGGAAACGAGCACCTAGCAGTTGCACTCACTTCTAGTGTTATTTTTGATAAGTGTTTTACATATTGCATCTTGAAATTCATATGCTGACATATATGCTCATAAACTATGAAATTGTGAACGATTACAGTAAAGAATGTCTGTGCAATGTTTTGATAAGAAAGGGTAGATATATGCTTATAATAGAAAATGAATGAATTGTCTTATGATTGATAAATGAATTTAATTATGCATAAGTTGAACCAAGTCAGACTTCTAGTTTGTTCTTGGGAATTTGTTTCCCCTTATCTGTCTCCAGGAATGCCCTGAAATAGATCTCTTCACAGAGATTCCCTCTTGGGAAAGGTTTACCAAGAACCTAGAAAAAGGACTTGAATGTGCAAGCCCTAACAACCCTGTATGAGGAGGAATGACCCTTTTAAAATCCCAAAGTAACAGCGTAGGGATAAGTATCAATCGACGAACAAGATCCCATCGGAAGATCCCCAGGTCATTCACGACCGTTAGATTGACGAAAGAAATAATGGCGTTACATACCTTGCCCCTTTTCCTCTACCTTCGTGAATAGCAAGGAAAATCGAGACCGTAGATCCCCAAGGTCTGTGGGAGTATCTGGATCGTTGGTTTCTTTTTCTGTCGAGAGAGCAGTGAGAGAGTACACGGCGTGGGACTAATCTGAGTCGTTGGATCTTAGCTAGAGAGTCCGATAGCCGATGGATCTGTTAGGAGGTGCATGAGGGTTAAGCCCTCATAAACGGAAGGTTGAAAGTCCTGACGAGAGGCGTGGCCATCGGGATATCGACATTCGTGAAATCGGGAGTCACGATGACATGAGATTGGGAATTTTCATAGTGAAAATCCCGGAATCAATCTGAGACGTCCATCATAGGAGGACACGTGGGAAATATCGGGAGCCTATCGGTATTTCGGAGATCGAAGGGACAAGATGTCGGAGTATTCCAGCAGCAAAAACTCTGAAATCGCGAGAAGCGATAAGGACCATCCATCTTAGGAGGACGCGTGGCAACAATCGGAGCATGCAGGAAAAGTCCTGAAAGGAAAATCATCCATCGGGAAATCGAGAATCCCGTGGACAAGAAGTCCATACACTTCGAAATTGCAAAGTCCGAAATCCCGACAAAGTGAAAAGCATCCACTGTAGGGCCAGCTGTCATCATATCGGCATATCGGGATTCGGTGGATCACGAATCCTGAGGACAAGTACATTCCGACAGTGGAAAGTCTGAAAACCCGACAGGAGATAAGGCTGCGGTCTTGTGAGATAGTGGTCATGTGGGCCAGGAGTTCATCCAGGAGGGCTAACACGTAAGGGACCATATCGGTGAATTGGCTCATCGGAGATCGGGGATTCAAGAGAAAGGGAACTCTTGACATCGGGGATCCCGAAACCTCGAAAACCGAAAGTATATGCATTTCCCATTGTGGAAAGAGTCACAAGTCGCGAAACCGCGAAACAACGAGGATCGTTCATCTGAGGGAGGACACGTGGATGATAATTCCTTGACCCCTCTCCGCCTTTGCAAGCGATGCATGAATAGGATCCCTTCGGAGGATCCCAGAGTCTGTAATGACTGTTTGATTTAAGAGAGAGATGCAGGCATTCATGCCACGACCCCTTCCTTTTTCCCTTTCAAGAGATGAAGGAATTCGAAACCATAGACCACGACCGTTGACCTTGGTTGGGGGTCGCCGTCGTCCATCGAAGGGACACGTGGCTGTCGGTCGACGTTTCGGTGTTTGGGCATCCGAGGATCCAAAAGGCAAGAAATCTTGTCTTCGCGAGTCACAAAATCCCGATACTCGAAATCTCGTGCACCGTTGGATCCATGCTCCTAAGAGTCGTCGATCTCTTACACGAATTTCCATATCGCAATTCGGAGACTTGGATGACGAAGAGTCTTGGAGTCGTTGCACTCCAAACTCCCGAGTACCGAAACCCCGAAAGGATCTATACCGTTGGATCAGGGGAGGCCTATGGTTGTCGATCTCCCTTTGGAGGGAAACTTTGGAGACCTTGGTAGTTTTAGGGATTCGAATGGGGAAAGGTAGGAGTCGTGTATCGCGATTTCCCAAATCGCGAAAAGTCGATAAGCTCTTGGCTGGCTTAAGCGCGTGGACACCGTATAGGGTCACGTAGACAAGACCCCAAGAGAGAAACTTGCCCCTCGATAGCCCCGTCGGGGTTCGGCGTTTCATTGTTTCAAGCTTCGGGGTTTGCAATGTCGAGAGACTCGACATTCTGGTAGCACTGAGTCGCGAAGTGCGAACAGACGCCGTGCTGATTCGGCTCGTAATCGTGAACTATAATCACATGGAGGTGGAAAAAGGAAAGAGCTAGCCTGTGCTAAGCCCCGTAGGACTTTGGGGATTCTGACTGTTGAGGAATCAATGAAAAAGTTTGAATTTTGAGTAGTGGGTATGTGACATGCGTATGTCCAAATTACATCACAATTTCAAAATATTTGCCAAAATACTGACCTCTCTAACCTTCTAAGTAATCAAAACTATAATGATATTGGAACGCTTTTCTTAATGCTTTTAGAGCATATAAATAAAATTATAAAGAAATTCAAGTAATCACTTATCTTTATTAAGGTCCAATAGACCAATTTTGGTCTCAGTGGACGTTAATCATCATCATAAAGTTGATATAAAAATATTTTACTTAAGATGGAAAATGAAATATTCTATTTATGGCCGACATTAAACACATTTTTGTTATTAATATTTTTTAAATGCCACATGTCAACTTCCTCTTAAGCATGGAAGGAATTACACATCTCCCTCATACTATAATTTTCCCAAACATTTTAAAGATAAAAACAATGTGATATCTACAATCACTAAAGAAAAGAAAAATCAAAGTAAAAAAAAAGAATGATCACTCAAACCACAAATGTTCATACTTCTAAAATCTGAGCAAGTCATACTATATGTAAGTATCATAAAAAGTGTCACGGTGTCCCAAGCTTGCATTTCAATATGACAAGTAAGCTTAACAAGATGAATGATGGATAGGTCCATCATCACCAATCTAGAGTTAATTATGGAAGGATGGGTGTTTTCAAATATAAAGATGAGTAACATTGCACGATTCTTGTTATTTTATAACATAGTGTGAGTGGTAAAAGGATGGAATTAAATCCTTTTCCACCTAAGTTCAATTTTATTACTTATTTGAATATACTTCATATTTAGTTTATGAAAATCTTGTTATGATGATGATGATGATGATGAACACCCACTGGGATCAGACCTTAAGAGGATAAGGGATTAGTTGCAATTATTTAGAATTTTGTTTTTGTGCTCAAAAAGCATTAAGAGAAGATTTCCAAGATCACCATAGTTTTGTTGAGTTAAAAGGTTTGGAAGGTTGGCAGTGTGACAAATATTTTGAAATTGAGATCTAATCTGGGTATAGGCTAGACAATCTAAGAGAAAGTGATTTTCGTCTTCAACCTTCTTAGTGTCACAAAGGTGGCACACTCTTTCATCCCAAGGCATTTTAGGAATAGTCCAACGCCCAATTTCCCTATGGAGTTCGTGAGAATTTGTTCTTATCTTAGCAATGTTTATTTTTTTCTTTACACTTGTCAAAACAAAGAGATAATTTTGATTTTCTAGATTAGGGTTGATTACATCCTTATAATACCTTAATTTTTTTTTTCCTCTAACTCTTTATTAGACCACATTTTCTCCTTAAACTTTGATTTAAGGATATTTTTAATAATATCATTATTATGCAAAATGGTCTCTTCCATGATTTCCCACTTGCTTAGCCAAGACTGGTCATCTTTATTCCATCCTCGCTTGAGTCGAATGTGGTTACGACTAGATTTTGAAGCAATTTCAGGAAGCCTCTTGTCTTCCATGTTGTTTAACTTGTTCTTATACATTAGGTATCTAGTCATAACGATGCTCTCAATGGGGGAAAGGCTTGCCTCTAAGAAGAAAATGGGATAGGGTGTATTTCCTTTAATTTTGAGATTATAGGTTATAAAATTCTTTTGGATTTGTTCTATCTTTCTCCAGGATTCATGAGAGATAATGCATCCACAGACTTCACATCCATATAGAATAACATGCGTAATAAGAGTCTCAAAGAAGAGTTTCTTCTTATCCCAAATCCAAAAATCAATTGATTTACAATTGTTTTCAAACCCTTAATAAACTTTCCATCCTCTAATAATCATTTTCTCCATACTATAATTTCAGTTGAACTTATAATGAATATCAATTCTAATATATTTAAATATAATTTATTAAAAACATTTTTACTAAACAAAAATTAGTATTTATTTTTTATAATTTGATATAATAATTTTTAAATTAAGTGAATAGTCATTTCCCCAATCCATTTGGGTTTAATCCTTATGGCACACTATGAAAGGCTTTCCTTAAATTGGATTTTTGAAATTTGGTAAAGATATTTTTTAGAGTTTTAATTTATTAATCAAACTTTTTTTATTTTATATATATAAAAAGAGTTTTGAATATAAATCTTTGTTTAATATTTTATTAGTTTAATAGGCAATTTTTTAAAAGTTTTTAAGATTGTTTTTTACATTTTTATTAATGGTCATATTGCAAGGTGCATTTACAACTTAATAATAATAATCTATTTTTAAGGTCACGACCAAGCCAGTACACCAAATTGGTGTATGAGACCCCCTTGTTTATGGGACAAGGGACCCCCCTCCGCCCATCGATTTGACTGGTAAAGTCTACGAAGGTATACATACCTTACCCCCCTTTGGATTTGAACCGGTGACCTCTTAAGAGAAAATGCATGTTCTTAACCATTAGGCCCACTAAATATGCAATTTTTTGCATTGAAAATAATGAATTTATATTCCAATACAATAAAGATATTATTAAGTTTGTCATATAAATACTATTTACATTAAAATTTAAAAAAAAATTAATATGTGTAACCATATATATATTAATGTATTTATATATAATATATATAGAAAAGATAAAAAATATATATAATATAAATAATGTTATAAAAAGATAAAAAGTTATAAAGAAAGATAAAAAGTAAAATTTAAATTTACACATAAATAAAAATATTATAAATATAATATTTAATTAAAATACTTATATATTTTTCTTTATTTGTATCTAAATACATTTTATTAAAAAAATATACATATAAATAAATTCGATTCCTTAAAAATATAATATACCCCATATCTTCATAAAGGCTTATATAACGCACTATGCCCAAGAGGTTTATATTGAATAAGTGGGTGTGTCAGAAAGTCTTATGCTTGTGAAAGGCTAGGGATGCTTTGAGAAGGTTATGTCCAATGGTTAGGAGGTAAGGTTGCCTTAAAGACACATAACACGTTACTCTTTCTTTTTTTTCCTGGTGAAGGTTGCTTGGTAGATTTAACAATGAAAGGAATTTAGCACTCTTATAAACTATGGGTAAAACAAGGAATTAGTTTTCATATTAATAAGTGGATAGGTTTTCATGCTAGGTTAGGAAAACTTTCAATACATGATGTAGTGATATATATCATTATCTAAGATGGGAGAGCATAAATCATAGAAAACATCTTGTATATTGTGTTTTTTTATCGTTGAATTCTTTATATATAATGTTTATTTTATTGTTGAATTTTTTTATATATAATGTTTATTTTATTGTTGAATTCTTTATATATAATGGAGGCTCCTCAAAACTATTTTCTAAATATATATGGTTATTTTTATAACATTTTTCAATATATTAACAAATTTTATTTTTCAAATATATATATATATATATATATATATATATATATATATATATATGAAGTTACTCAAAATTATTTTCTAAATATATATGGTTATTTTTATAACCTTTTTCAATATACTAACAAATTTTATTTTCGAAATATATATGGGTTATTTTTATAACATTTTTTAATATATTAACAATTTTAATTTTTTAAAAAAATTATAAAAAAATCAATATTTTTCATTAATTTTAATACTCTTTAAAGATGATATTTAATAAACTTTTACATAATTTAAATTTTTTTTTTCTTAAAGATTTTGTAAATATATTAATATAGATTTAGCTTTAGATTTATGAAATGTTGAAAGGGATCAATTTCTTAGAGGTGTAAATATTTTTATCATTCAAGATGGATCTATGTTTACTGTAAAGCTCGTAACTTTTTTTTATATGAAATATATATCATGGAAAAATCTTTGGGGCACTTCTCCTCATTCAGAAGATGATAACCAAGGTAAATTGGATTATGTAGAAGCTTGGGAACTCAAAGCTCATAATTTATGAAGATATAGATGTGTAAAAATACGATTTTTTTTATCATTGTTAATATGTGTATATTTACATTGTAACACTATTTATATGTAAATATCACATCTATAGTAATTATATTTGTGTCTAAATTTGGTGTCTCTCTTTTTATCTCTATAGCATTGTTTATATCATGTGTACATATCAGATCTCTCTCTTTCATGTAAATATAGATATTTGTATTTATGTTTGTATTTATATTTGGCTATCATATAGTAATATTGTTTTTATTTGTTATAAGTATTTTTTTTAAGCCTACACATGATGACATAAGTATCATCCACATGACAACATATCTACTTCATTGGAATTTAGAAACATATTTTCATTAAATCGACAAGATTTAATTTTATTCATCTTATAAAACCTCAATCTCCTTAAAAACAAAATTGAAAAATGAAATTAAATTTCAATATGTTTTGATAGATTGTTGATTGTTATAGTTCATAATAGTAAGAGCAATTTATTTTCCTTAGACATCCTTTAAAGTTCTCTTAAACTAAATAACTTCATAGAAAGCACTACATAAATCCCGGACATTCTTTATAACTCTCATAAACTAAATAACTTCATAGGAAGCACTACATAAAGCATTTGACTCTTCTTTTGTTGATGACAAAGCTATTGTAACTTAATTTTTGTTGCTCCATGAGATGATCATTTTTTTTTTAAGTAAAAAAGTGGAACCTGCTATATTAAATTATCGAAGAAACTTTGACAAAATATACAGTGATATAGGTCTGAGTCACCAAAAATGTTGTCGATTACCAGAAACCAGCATAAGTGGAGAGCATGTAACAGTAGCATGATAAAACAGGAAACAAAGTAGCATCTGTCCTGCCCGGAGGAAACCAGGATAGATGGCTATAGTCCAGATGGCATAAAATAGTAACATGATAAAACTAAGAACCAAGAAAAGCATAATGACCTAGATACCCGGTGACCTGTCGCCCTTGCTTGACTGCCACGTGGACCCAGCCGGGATGGCAAATGCCTGCGCGTAGAGAGGGCACTTCCACTTAGCTGGAACATTGGAGTACGTGTCAAGGAGCAGGTCCAATCGCTGGCCCATGAGAAGGGCTCTATGCTTCAAGTCTGCCAAGTGGCCTCGGAGTTCGAACACCAGAGCCAGATGCTCTGCACGGAGGAGAGAGCCATGCAAACCATCACCCATGTCGTTGATGGAGGCATCCCTCAACTCCATGGTCGCTCTAATTCCAGCGTCGAGCTCCATCTTCTCTGCATCATCCCCATCATCCTTCCTCGCCGAGCGATTGTTGTCCGCATTCACATCTGCTCTGGTTACCTGCATATCATGGCTGGTGGGGCTGTAGTCACCCGGCCAGGGAATTTCCTCAACAATGCAGTCGGGGATATCATCTACCAGAGCGAATTTTGGGCCGCTTTCATCCCGGTGAGTCGCCTCCATGGCTCGAGGCTCTTGGGTAGTCAACCGGTCCTCCATGAATGGGTCTTCTTCCACGTAACAGGTGGGAAAAGCGTCCTCAGCCCCATCCTCCTGCCTGTCTCCTGGCTTAACTGCCATGGCTTCGCTGCTGCAACCAACTCCCGTCTCCGCAATGATGGCGAGTTGCGCCAATTTCTTGGCCCAAGCCTTCTTCCGGAGAATGGAGGTCGTCATTGCCAGAGCACGTTCCAAATTTTCTTTCCTTTGCCGCTGTGCCTTGTGGGTGTACCAGGCTGAGCCACGGCGAGGCCTGCCCCTCTTTCGAGCCATAGTTGTCGAGGAAAAGATGATTGTACAGAGGGGTTGCAATGAGAGGTGAATAAGCCAGGACGAGAAGGACGTCGGGTTGCACCAGGGCTCCCGAAAGAAGAGGAGAGCTAGAGCAAGAACAGACCGACTCTGTCCAGGCACATAAAAAAGAAAAATGCCAAGAATTTCCTCACCAAAATGCAACGAGATGGGAGTGAGCCAGGACGAGAGGGGTGCAGGACTGCACTAGAGCGCCCATGAAAAGAGGAGAGTCGAAGCAGGAGTAGACCCGCTCTGTCCAAGCACATAAGAAAGCAAATTACCAGAGGCCGAGGTCACCTGACCCCCATTAAACCATGGCATGCTGAGTGCACTGTGAGCGAGAGTGATCGCGCGAGGGAGTTGTCCCTCTGTCGTATAGTTGTTGCTATGTCCGTCCACCATCGTTAATGCAGGCTTGTGGGTGGTGGCCATCGACATTTATGCCATGGCTTAGTGCTAAGCCCAGTGTCATAGGAGTGTCGTGTGTCACTCCATCTGGGGTCCATGAGATGATCATTAAGCCCATATTGATGGCATAAATTATAGTGGATCTTCTATCACAAGTGTCACCTACCTAATTTGAATGGTTAGTATGTTTAATACCAAAATTCAATGTCCCTTTGATGTAGCATAGCATTGTCTTTGTTGTGCTTGAATATTCTTCCATCAATGTAACCATAAATTAGCTAAGTATGTAGACTACATAAAACATATTAAAGATACATGCGATGAAATAATTTAAACCTTCAATAAGCTCCTTGTATAAAGTTTCAATGACTTCACTCTTTCCAACATCAATACCAAATTTTACATTTTGCTCTAATGGAATGGATACAGGGCGATCACTACTCATGTTCAATTACTTAGAAACACCCTTACATATTTCGTTTGAATAATAATTGTAGCTTCTTCATTTTTACATATTTCTATTCCCAAATAATTATGTAAATAACCTAAATATTTCATCTCAAATTAATTAAATAAATCACTTTTAATTTCATCAATAAGCAACTCTGAATTTGCACTTCTTATTAAATCATCAACATATAAAGTGATAAAAATAAACCTAATTCATTTTTCTTTACACATATATTGGAATCGTTGTTACTTTTAGTTAAAGCTTTGATTTTGGATAACCCATATAATCTATATTTTCATACAATGCCATTGGTACTTGCTTTGATGGTCCAACTTGCCTGGTTGTTGGTGTTCATTACTTTGATGTTGATGAACATTTGATTAATCTTCTTTGAAATGGCATTAGTGAATTGTTTAAATCTCCTTAATCACCTTCCATCTTCATCAAGACCGTGAACATGGATACGAGTTTTGACCTATTCAATTTCAACAAACATATGAAATATGAAATCCCTACTCAAAAATCTTTCCTAAATCACAATCACAAATAACCCTTTTAGTCATTATAATATCCAACAAAGAAACATTTCACTGATTTTGCATATAGTTTCCATCTTTTTTCATTTGATGTATGTGAAAAGCATTACGACCAAAAATATTTTAAGTGCCATACACGTTTGTAACCAAAAAAAAATCTTATAAAGTGTACTGAGTTTCAAATACTTTGTAGGACTTCTATTTTGTAAGTACACCATTGTATTCATGGATTGAACTCGTAAAATCTTTGAATGTGTTTAACTTTTTAATAAACCATTGTTCTAATATTCTTTTTCTAACCCAACATTTAGTTATGGATTATAAGGCATTATTTTTGTTTTTTGGGGTTTATTTTTCTAATATTTTACAAAAAAATTAGATATAAATTCTTTATAATGCTTTGTTACTTTGTTTTTTCTAACACACCATTTTTTTTTTGGTGTGGTGTGGGTAATAAGAAAGTGTTTTTTGTTTTTTCTCATTATCTTTATAATATTTTACAAACTTTTTAAATGTAAATTCTTCTCCACAATTTAATTTAATAATCTTAATATACGTATATGTACACTAAGTTTCAAATACTTTGTAAGAATTCTATTTTATCAATACATCATTGTATTTATTATCTGGATGTCAAATTTTTTGAATGTGTTTTAAGTCTTGAATAGATTTTTTATATATTCAATCATTGTTCTAATATTCGTTTTTCTAACACATCATTTGGATAACAAGTGTTGCATGGTAGTGTAGTTCCTATCAAATAATAAAGTAAGTCGCCATGTTGTATATGTCCACTGATTTGTTGTCTTTGTCAAAGGGTTAGTGGCCACAAAACAATGTCATCTATAAAGGCATGCATGTGTTGGAATCTGTTGGAAACACGCTCGACAAAGTTTTATATTTGAATCTGACACCCTATCATGTATTATCCTTGCACGTCAAATGTAAGGAGCGAAAGTTGCATATGCCGCAATAGAGTAGCTTTTATTTAAATGGAAGTACCGTGCATTGAAAAAAAACCTAATTGTGCATTTATAATTATGGATTAAAGAGCCTCTTAAATGTTTGTAGAAAGAGGTTCAATTCATCTATCAATAGTTGTACATGAAAATGATTTAATTTAAAAAAAAAATACAAAATTCAATAAAACAATAAAACAATATTAAACATTGGAAAACACCATAAATTTGCACTCAACATGTTAACTAATATGTAGCCACGAAAATGATTTAAACTTTTTTTAAGATTATAAAAATTCAATCAAACAATGTTAAACATTAGAAAACATCATAAATTTGTAGTCAACATGTTAACTAATATGTAGTCAATGGGAAAACCCATCACTATAATCTCATTGGCAAGTACCAAAAAAAACATTTTTCATAAACAATATTGTGAAATTGAGTCCAGTTGGATAGTTTCTTTGTCTTTCCCTTTTACAAAATCTCTCAAATGTCATTTTGTTTTCCTATTTGTGACCAAAATGTGCGAAGTGCCACGTCACTTCAGGGTTGTACCACTCCGGGAGTTTTCAATGCAGAACATGTCGAAATCGCCAAACGTCGAAGAGTCGGAGTCAAGAACTCCTGAGATACTTAATGAAAAGGTACATTAATCTTGGGTTAATTAGAAATAAACATGGTTAATGACTCGGGGCCCATACCAGTCCGAGAGTTATACAAAATCTGCATAAAGAAACTCTCGAAGGGCGAAGTGCCAGAGGCACGTGGCAACCATGCACGAAGGACATGTGGCATCAACCAGTAAAGACATGTGACATTATAAAACTCTGTAGCCCTAAGCACTTGAGAGACATGGCATCAATATGTTGCCGACATATGTCATAAAATTGTCGCAAATACGTCATGTCCATCAGTCAGGGGACATGGCGCTCATATAGACCATGACAAGTGGCACTCGTTTAAAGCATATCTTGTGTTTGTCATCTGTATTGTTTCAGGTGACATGTGGCACATATTCTTTATATGAAACATCAACCTTTTGATGTGTCTTATAGCTCATTTGTAGACCCTTTTAAATATTATCGCAACGAGCTGTCTTCTGGACTTCGGAACTTCGTAGATCTGGGGGTTTTGTTGTTTAGATGCCTTGAAAATGCCCAAGCACGAAGTTCAGAAGTGACCGTTGAAGGTTTTCTTTTAAAATTCGGGCAGGCTTATAATGTAGAGAACACGAGAGCAGTTTGATCAAATTTAATGGAATTCATCAACGGATGATATTGTAAGGGCCTTATTAATACACAATGATCATGGATTTATTTAATTGAAAAGCAATTCCCTAAGTTTTTTTGGTGAATTTTTAATTTTTAAGAGGTAAAAACAAAAGATCTTAAAATTCAAAAGTTTAAAATCCTAAAGTGTTCTAACAACTTCAATTATCTTACAAGATGAAGAAGATATTCTAAGATTGGGCATCCAGGATGTCATCCTTAGACATATCAATCAACTGTTCATTTTTACAAGATGAGGTTCAGATTGGAAATGGTGATGAAAGACACTTTGGAAAACCCAAAGTCCAGAATAAAACTAACACCTATATGTGGTTTCAGATCAATGACACCTGCACATTTGTAGTTTCAAAACCACGCAGGTTTCAAGAACAAGCGACAACTTAAGTTTTATTTACAAGTGTCATTGATATTTGGCATTGGCAATTAATTGTGGGCTAGAATTTTCACTTGTTTCCAAATCATCATTTTCTAGTGCAATATTTTATCCACATACTCATTTTTTATTGTGTTTGTATCATTAAAAAGAGTGCGAGCAAATGCAAAGACAAACTATGACTTGATTTTTGGCTCTAACTATGTATAGTTGATTTACAAGCCTTATTGTTGTTTGGCCTTTTGTTGATGCTTGAGTCTGTCAGGACCGAAACAACAACCTGACGAGGATGCAAATCCTCCTGCGTTTTTATAGAGTTGGTATTCCTTTGTCCGAGATTTATAAAATCTAGGACCTTTAAAAAATGTCTCAAATGAAAGTAAAATAGATATAACAGAAAATGGAAAATGTTTTTTAATTTTCTTGTAGAAAGAGAATTCATGTGAATGGAACATGAGATGCACACATTCATATATGTAAAGTAAATAAATAGAACTTTCTCATATCCATCATAGCAGGGCTAATGATATCTCATCACATAAAAATTAAAAAAAATGATCTGCATGCACAAGAGAACTTTGACAGTGTGAAACATAGGCAACTCAAAAAAGATAATGATAGAACAACCTCAAATATTTTATATTCAGATAAACTGGGTTACAAAATACAATTGAGATTATTCCCAAAATAACTCTCTTCGAATTTCTAAAAAATATATAGTTCAATACATATTCTCTGAAATTTAAATGTGTTTGTCGTAATGACTAGGATTGGGGCTCCCACAGACCACAAAGAAAATATGTATAAGAATGAAGCTTGTAGAAAGAAGAAAGTGGGTGGTGGAAGACAACAAGACCTCGCAAGAAGAAAGAGAAAATTGGCAGTCCTCGGTTAAACCTTTCTATTTAAATTGGTAGAGTAACTAGATGAAGAGATTGACAAAGAAAGAAGAATGTGATCAATATGAACTTACTATGATGGTATCTCATGCCTTGTCATTTGATCGCTGATGTGCTTTTATGGATTTCCTCGACGGTTATGGGAATTGTCTCAATCGTCCTTTACCCTTCATTGATAAGCTTGTCGACAACCTTTTTGAACCACTCCTCGATGTAGCTCCTCATGGGCACCACATTGATTTCATGTCGCATTTTTATATTGAAGAGTTCACCTTCCAAGTCCCTTAGATCAATAGAGATGTTGCACAATGCTTCTTCAATATCTTGGTTTTAAATCGAATAATCAACTAGCGAGTTTTTCATGTCATCTTCACCATATTTAAGAATGCCATAGAATTTTTCAAATGACATCCCTTTAAAGATCTCAACTTGTTCATAAAATGCTTGTTTGGTTAAAAACAATGATTTGAGTATCAATTTCGGGTCTTGGACTTCATTGATGCTGCCAGCTAGATCTATCTCAATTAGCTTCTTGAATAATTCCTCTCTTCTAGTTATGGCTTGGCTACATGCTTGAACTATACCATTCGGTTTTTTACATTTTCTTTCCAGCATGCGTTTAGTTTATTTATTCGATTCAGGGAAGGGATATACTCCTCTCCTCTTCTCAATTCCATCATACTAGTAACTTTAACACCAAATGGTACAACTGCATCAAGGTAGAAACCTTTCTTATTTTTCAAATCTACTTGCAGATATTCATGAAAAGCATGTGCTCTTGTTCCAAAAGAGATGATACTCTTCGACATCTCCCAAGCCTCTATTATTAATTCCATTCTTTTTTTATATTATTTTCCACATAGCCTCGGGATGATGTGAGAAGGATTGCTTATCCTTTTAACTTTTTTGCGGGTGTGGTCGGTATGATCATTGCCAAAGGACTAGCCAACATTGGAAGGGGCATTAGAGCTCCCTCCAATTATTTGATTCACTCCTTTAACTCGACATTCTCCACTTCAAGCCCACCAATAGAGTTGTCTAGAGCATCTCCAGTTGATCGGTGTATTCGGGAGATCTGGGAAGGCTGCATGTTTCATAGGTTAATCTATGAATGAGATTTCCCCTTCTTATTCTTTACGTCTCTTTTTTCAATAATCAAATTTTTGGATTCACTGTAAAAAACAACGCTTTGAAATGCAAAAGAATCTTCTTCGTCGAAGGTCTTGGTCCCAACTATTTCCATCTGAGCGTTCTGGGGAGCAGTGCTCTCTATCTAGTCGTCATTGGGGAACACTTTTTCAATGTCAATTTCTAGTTTCACATCTTTGAGGGAGAGATTGTGGATATTACTTTCTCCCCTTGGTCCCTCCTCTTCTTGCAAAATGTTTTTTCGTTTCTTCCTCGTGGGAAGTTTAAGAGAAATTTCAATTTTTCTGGAGGGAGGGTTCTTATCTCCTCCTCCACCTGAAGAACTGTGTGTGACTTTCTTGCTTGGGTACGTTGTTGGAGCGTTTCTCCAAGATGTTGTAGTCTTGGGCGTGACAGTCAGGTATTGGGCACTTTTCTCACGCAAAAATTTTCGTCTCTTCTTGTACGACTCATTGGTGTTGAGTATTGTCTCTAGGTCATCGGTGTCACGAGCAAGTCTGCCTGAGGCGTTATCTTTATCTTCATTCAGGATAGAATTAATGAAATAATTGCTTAAATCGACAACCAATAGGTGTTCTACAAAAATACCATTAGGGTCGAACCCTTTTTCTTTTTCAGAATATTTCAAATTGAGGTTGTTGAAGTGGCCCGCGAATTTGTCAATCTTGTTCATATTCTTGAATATGAAATCCCCAACTTTCCAAGGCAGATGTATGAATTGTTTTTTTCTCTTTTCATGGAAAAAATGCAACCAGTAGGTGTACTGCCTTGCTATCTCAGCAACAAACATTGTATCAAATATGTGACATGGAAGGAAGGAAGAATTTTATTTGGATCCAAAAATCCTTATAACATTATAGTTCTCCATTTTTTCCAATGTCCCATTCCTATCCAAGAACTTGCTCACCTGGTCAGACATCTAGGGAAAATCCTTTCCAAATATCAACCCTTTAAAAACTGAGAAAAAATCATTAAAGACTTCATAAAAATGTTGGGAGGCTATGTGTCTCCATAATGTATGATACCAAAAGGTTACTGGGTCAAATTCATAGTTTACCTTCTTACACAGAGATGATCTAGGGAATTTTAGCAATGTGCTATTGCGAAAATTAAATAAGATGACATAAATAATTTCTTATCCCTTTTGTATTGTGATAATTGGGAAGAGATTTCAATGGAAATCATCTTACCCCAATTGAAGATGGATTGTTCCTTCACCGTAAAATATAAAATATACAAAATCATCTGAGAGATGCTGGTTGTACTTTCTTGTCCTGTTATCCTTGTGAAAAGCCATGAAATTTCCTAGAAAGAGTTTTTGAATGCACCAACCTATAATCTGGTGATGTCCTCGGGGACGATTGTTGGGTCCTCTAAGAATTATGTTAAGAGGTCCAATACATTAGCATGCTTCTTTAAGAACTCCTTGCAATCCTTGCCCTTGAAAGTAAGCATTGGCTCGGGAAGTCTTAACATATTTCGAAATATTTAAGGCGGTAGGGAGACTCGGGAATGGTCCTGCAAGTGGATAATTCGTTGGTTTGTAATATATCTCTCAAAGCACCAGGTGACCAACTCCTTAGAGTCAAAAACTTCAGGGACACAACATGATCGCGCAATTCCAAACGTCTAGATAACTTCCTTTGGGGGAGAAGGGGATGAGTAGTAGGAATAAGCTCTAGACCACTGAAAACTCTGATCCTCACACCCGAAAATATTCAACGTATCTCCACATAAATGTTGTCGAGTTGCAACCATAAGGTGATGAGAATGTTCCTTTGCTCCTGATAGTATTTAAAATGAACTCTAGAGGATGGTAATATAATCTCTCGTAAATCTTGGTTTAATGAGTTTTAATGGGAGATGCCCTCGAACTTTTCAATTATTAATTCCAATATTTTCAAATCTATGTGGTGAGTTGTCACTAATAAAAGCATAATTAATGTGCATTGGGAAGGGCACAAAGGTGGCGGGGATGGACGGGAGCGAAAAATTCTTTGAAAGTTTTGTGAACCCAGGAGTCCGGGAATCCGCAAATCTGTGACAGCAGGAGGTGAAGAATCGACTAAGTATGGAAAGGCAAGGCGATCAAATAGATTCATTGTAGCTAGATTCAACCTTGCGAGTTCGAGGAGTCTGGGGTCGAATTCTAGATCAATTTTTTTTTGGGTGCAATATGTATATCACGGAACACGGGCCATGAGAGTTATGAATTGGTAGATCGAACTATCGGTCAGTTCAGGCGATTGGGGTGCACCTGGGGTACCTGTGAGAAAATATAATGCTTTGATGAAGATGTGTTTGTATTGCAACCTGTGACATTAATTGTGTCCTGATAGTATTTAAAATTAACGTTGGAGGATGATAATATAATCTCCCGTAAATATTGGTTTAATGTGTTTTAATGGGAGATGTCCTTGAGCTTTTCGTTTATCAATGGCAATATTTTCGAACCTATGTGGTGAGTTGTCACTAATAAAATCATAATTAATGTGCATTAGGGAGGGCGTGAAGGCAGTGGGTGTTAGAATATTGGGTGTGCTCGTTTAACCATAGACAATATAGAAAATTGTCACCCAACCATAGCCACTAATGCCACCCTCGAGCACCTTGACCTTGATAGAGAGAAGAATTCTGGTAGCAAACCAATAACCAACCAAGGCTAATGCTCCAAGCAAAGATAACCAAAAATTATGAGAGAGTCCAACCCAGAGAAATTGAAAATGCAGATTTCAGAACTGCGGCACCAACTGCTCCTCGGACTTGTGCACTATTGGCCTTCTGCAGTGCGCATAAGTGTATTTTTGCAATTCTGAGAATTCTGGATAAAATGAAGACCGACCTCCTATATTTATACTGCTTCTGCCAGATTGTTTGGGCCGACTTCTCTTTCTAGGTGCCAAATACTTAGTATATAATATTCCTTTACCCGACTTCTCTTCTAGGGTTATATCCAAATCTTTTCTTGCTTTCAGAATATTCTAATCTCATCAAAGATCACAAATGGAGGTTAATACCTCCCGTAGCTACCATAATATCAACACTCCCTCCTAGCTAGGGAGGTATAATAGGTAATGGTCTTGAGCACAAACAAACCATTCAACCGGTAGCATCATTATAGCCACATAGGCTATCTCATGATCAAATCACGAGCACCGTCATCATTATCCAACTGGATAATCTCCATGATAATTAGTAAAATGTCATCTAATAGAACACGTTTGTGTCTATCCAGCTTGGACCATTTTCCAAGATGGAAAATGACTTTCCATAAATCAATGATATATCAATGCTCCCTCCCAACCTAGAAGGTCATTTCTTCCCTTTCATCTAAGGGAGTTATTTCCATGATCCCCAACTTGTCTCGTAAGTGTGCAAACTTTATTCCGGACAAAGGTTTTGTCAAGATATATATTATCTGCACATCTGTGGGGATATAATGGAGCTTCACTTCTCCTTTGTATACTTTATCTCGAATAAAGTAGTATTTGATCTCAATGTGTTTCAACCGTTCATGAAACACTGGGTGTTCTGATAGCCTTATACAACTTTGATTGTCACGGTATATTATGGTCGAATCTGGAACTTGATCAAATAATCCAGAAATCATCTTTCTCAGCCATACTGCTTCTGTACATGCCTCACATGTTGCGATACATTATGCTTCAGTTGTGTTGAGTGCGATAGACTTTTGTTTCCTGCTGCCCCAAGATATCATAGTGGAGCCCAAGCTGAAACACATCCATGATGTACTCCTTATTTCTTCTACACTTCTTGTCTAATCTAAATCGATGAATCCATGAAGTTGTATATCGCTGGATGCGGTATATATTAAACCATAGTTTAATGTCCCATGAATATATCTTAGAACATGCTTTGCAACTATCCAATGCTCATGTCTGGGTTCCACCTGGAACTGGCTTAATTTGTTTACGACAAAGCAAATGTCTGGTCGATTATTTACTAAACACATCAATGACCCAATCAATTGTCGATATAGGGACGGGTCTACTGGATCAAAATCTGAGTCTCTTACTTTTCTTATATATGTGGTCATGGGAGTGTCCATGGATTTGCAATCCATCATTCCAAACTTCCGAAGAATCTTCACTGCATATTTTCCTTGTCCAAGGAATACTTCACCACACTTCTGCCATACTTCTAGTCCCAAGTAATAATGCATGAGACCAAGATATTTCATATCGAACTCAGAGGCTAGTTCCTTTTTACACTAGATGATGAGAGACTCTTCACCTGTTAAGAATAAATCATTGACATATAGCAGTAGAATCACAGGTGCATTGTTCATGACTTTGTAGTAAAGATTTGGATCTGTGTGACTCTTGGAGAAACCAAGTCTTATTAAGTAGCTATCTATTCGGGCATACCAAGCTCTTGGAGCTTGCTTGAGTCCATATAAAGATTTATTTAGTTTGGAAACATGAGTGTCTCTAGAGTGTACTTCAAATCCTTGAGGTTGTTCGATGTATACTTCTTCTTCGATTGCTCCATTGAGGAATGTTGTTTTTACATCCATCCGATGTAAACTTCATCCCATGGAAGCAACAAGAGACATAATGGCTCTAATAGAAGTATATCTGGCAACAAGAGAAAATGTCTCGTCACAGTCTTCTCCCTCCTTATGGGAGAACCCTCTAGCTATGAACCTTGCTTTATATTTGTCCACGCTTCCATCTGCTACATGTTTGATCTTATAGACCCATTTTGAAGTTACCATTGATTTTTATTTAAGTCTAGGCACAATTTCCCAAACATCATCTTTCATGATGGACTGGTGTTCTTCTTTCATGGCTTATTTCCATTGTTTCTTCTAAGTTGCCTCTTCAAATGTGGTGGGCTCTTCATTTAGAAGTTTTGTCATACATGTTGCATAGCTGGAGAATCTCTTAGGCTTTTTTTTCTTTTTCTGAAGGTGCCACTTGGGTCTTTGAGTCTTTCTGCTTCTTGTAGGGTAGCTTCAATCCAAGCTAGGCATTTCTTGTCTTTGGGTATAGTGTCTGATTCAATAGTTTCACATGGTTTCATCGGATGATCAAGTTGTTATGTTTCTTCATTCTAACTTTCTGGAATACATGTGCTTTCTTCATTAGTCTCTTCATACTCTTCTTATTCTATAGTTTTTTCTATAGATTCCTTGAAATCCATCTTTTCATTGAAGGTCACGTCTCTGTTGACTTCAACCTTATGTTGTTCTGGGATATAGATTCTATAGGCCTTGGATGATTCACTATATCCCACGAATATGCCCTTCTTTCCTGAGGGTTCTAGTTTCTTACTTTTATACATCCAAAGATTCTTAAGTGTTCCACATTAGGTTTCTTTCTTGAGAAGGCTTCTTCTGGAGTCATATCCTTCAATATGCGGTGAGGACTTATATTTTGAACATATATTGTTGTCATGGCTGCTTCTCCCCACAGATACATAGATAAACCTTGATCATTCAATAATGCTTTCATAGTTTCTTCAATAGATCTGTTCTTCCTTTCTGCTACACCATTTTGTTGAGGATTATGAGGAACATTTAACTCCCTCCTAACCCCTGCCGATTTGAAAAAGGCAACAAATTCCTTGGATGTATATTCTCCTCCATTATCTGTTCTCAAGGTCTTGATTTTCTTGTTTGTGAGGTTCTTTATCTCTGCTTTGAATTCTTGAAACTTGCTGAAAAATTCGTCCTTTGTCTTCAAGATATATAACCAAGACTTTCTTGATTAATCATCTATGAATATTACATAGTAAAGAGAACCTCCTAGATATTTGACTGGCATTGGACCGCAAACATCTGAATGTATTAGATCTAGAATTTCCTTAGATCTACTATTGCTACTTGAGAATGGTTTCTTAACATTCTTACCAAGAGCACATCCTTTGGAAATTCCTTCATGTGTAGACTGTAGTTCTGGTATTCCTTCAACCATATTTTTGAGGAAGGGTAATGCTTGATAGTTGATATGAGCATACCTTCTATACCAAAGTTCATTGGGATTTCCTTCATCATGTAAAAGGGCTTCATCATTTCATTTTAGTAGTCTTTATAGTCTTCCTTCATGGGTTCCAATAACTCTAGCATTCTCTATGCTGGAGTCTCTAGACCAAGATAATACTTTTCCATCTACAAAGGCTATTTTGTTTCCTTTGTCTTCTAGGAAAGATATGGATACAAGATTATTTTCTAAACTAGGTACATATAGGACATTTCTCAAATGAACATTGTTACATGTTTTCAATTTGACGGAGGCTTGACCAATTCCTTCGATTAGGTAAGTGTTTTTCTCTCCAAGCTCTACCTTGTACGATGTATTCTTTTCATTTAGACTGGAGAGTCTAGCTTGATCTCTTGTCATATGCCTGGAAGCTCCACTGTCAATTATCCACATGTCATCTTGAAGAGTTCATGTGAGCGTTGAATAATGTAGATGATTCGTCTTTTCATTCATGACTTCTGTTGACTGATAATTGTCAAGCTTTGACCCAAAATTTCAACCTTGACATTTTTTCCTTATGAGGTTTCTAAGAGGTGTGCTGGACTAAGGCGCACTAGAACATCTTCTCCTTGAATAAGGTGTTCCATCATAAGGTGCTAGACAAGAGTTTTAGGGTTTCTGCAACTACACCTGCTAGTAACCCTAGTGACAATGCTTTAGTAACTACACATGCTAGAAACCCTAGAGAAAGTTCTTCAACGAGCTTGATAACCTTATGGCTTATATTCCTTCCAGTGGTTATACTGAATGAAGGAGGTGTGGGCCCATAACCTATTAGAATATTGGGTGTGCTCGTTTAACCACATACAATATAGCAATATTGTCACCTAACCATAGGCACTAATTCCACCCCCGAGCACCTTGACCTTGATAGAGAGAAGAATTCTGGTAGCAAACCAATAGCCAACCAAAGCTAATGCTCCAAGAAAATATAAGCAAAACTGATCAAAGAGTCCAACCTGGAGAAACCGAAAATGTAGATTTCATAACTGTGGCAGCAGGTGCTCCCCAGACTTGCGTACTATTGGCCTTCTGTAGTGCGCACAAGTTTATTTCTGCAATTCTGAGAATTCTGGCTAAAACAAAGACTGGCCTCCTATATTTATACTACTTTTTCCAGACTGTCTGGGATGACTTCTCTTTCTCGGTGCCAAATACTTAGTATATAATGTTTCCTTTAGCCGACTTCTCTTCTAGGGTTATATCAAAACATTTTCTTGCTTCCAAAATATTGTAATCTCATCAAAGGTCACAAATGGAGGTTAATGCCTCCCGCAACTACCATAATATCAACAACGGAGATGGACGGGAGTGAAAAATGCTTTGAAACTTTTGTGAACCCGGGAGTTCATGAACCCGCAAATCTGTGACAATAGGACATGAAGAATTGAATAAGTATGGAAAGGTGGGGTGGTTAGATGGACTCATCATAGATAGAGTGAAGCTTGTGAGTTCGAGGAGTCCAGAGTCGAATTGTAGATCAATTTTTTTTTGCGTCCAAGATGTATATCATAGAACACGGGGCATGAGAATTCGATAGCACCAACCCGAGAACCCGCAGTCATAAAATTGGCTAAGTATGGAAAGGAACGACGGTCGATCGGACTCGTGATGTGAGGATATAGATGGAGATTAGGATCTATCGGCCCACCAACCCATGAACCCTTGATCATAGAAATGCGACTAAGTATAGAACTAGAAAGGGATAATAGAGGGGAAGAAGAGAAGGGAAAACAAGTATAGAAGAGGGAAAATAAAGGGAGAAAAGAACTTTATCCCTCACACAAAAACACTTGGTCTAATAATTATCAAGCCGTAGAAACACATTAACTGTGGGAAAAACATTCTCAACTATGAAATATACTTCGAGCTCGAAAAACTCTGGTTCAAGTTTAAAGAGATTTTGTTTATATTCATTTCAATATTATTCATATTATTTTATTTTAATAGTATTTTTGTGGTGCAAATGAAAACCATGTTCCAATTTGAAGGGTGTTTTCGGTTTGCAAATTTTGCTCAAACCCATTTTGTATGCAAGCATATTCTCAAATATGACAAGCTTTAATATAATTTTTATATGCAAGCATATTCTCAAATATGACAAGATTTAATATATGCACAATATTAAATAGGAAAATGATGTCAACACCTTTGTAGATAACAATGGGCTAGCATAATGTTCCATTCTTACTGTGACAATGTCTTAAAAAAACTAAAATAACCAACAATTTTTTCCAATTCAATATTGACACAAAAAAAAAAATCAGATCCCATAATATTCACCTCTGTCAATTCGATAATAGGGAGGTTGATTTGGTAGATTGAACTATCGGTTAGTTAAGGTGACTGGGGTACCCGTGAGAAAAGCTAATGCTTTGATGAAGATTTGTTTGTATTGCAACCTGTGATAATAATTGTGCCCTGATAGTATTTAAAATGAACGTTGGAGGATGATAATATAATCTTTCGTAAATCTTGGTTTAATGTGTTTTAATGGGAGATGTCCTTGAGATTTTTTCTTATTAATGCCAATATTTTTGAACCTATGTGGTGAGTTTTCACTAATAAAAGCACAAGTAATGTGCATTGGTAAGGGCGTGAAGGTGGTGGGGATGGACGGGAGCGAAAAATGCTTTGAAACTTTTGTGAACCCAGGAGTCTGTGAACCCATGAATCTATGACATCAGAAGGTGAATAATTGACTAAGTATGGAAAGGCGGGGCGGTCAGACAGACTCATCGTAGGTAGAGTGAAGCTTGCGAGTTTGAGGAGTCCGGGGTCGAATTGTAGATCACGAAATTTTTGCGTGCAAGATGTATATCACGAAACACGAGGCATGATAATTCAATAGTGCCAATCTGGGAACCCACGGTCATAAAATTGGCTAAGTATGGAAAGGAACGGTGGTTAGTTGGACTCGTGATGTGAGGATATAGATGGAGATGAGGATCTGTTAGTCCACCAACCCAGGAACCCACGATCATAGAAATGCGACTAAGTAGAGAAACAAAAAGGGATAATAGAGGGGAAGAAGAAAAAGGAAAAACGGGTAAGTATAAAAGAGGGGAAATAAAGGGAAAAAGGAACTTTATCCCTCACACAACAACACTTGGTCTGATCATTATCAAGCGATAGAAACACATTAACTATGGGAAAAACATTCTCAGCTATGAAATATACTTGGAGCTCGACAAACTCCGATTCAAGTTTAAAGAGATTTTGTTTATATTTATTTCAATATTATTCATATTATTTTATTTTAATAGTATTTTTCTGGCCCAAATGTAAACCATGTTCCAATTTGAAGGGTGTTTTCGACTCGCAAATTTTGCTCAAACCCATAAGCAATAGACAAAATATATGACTTAACATGTGTATATGCAAGCATATTCTCAAATATGACAAGCTTTAATATATGAAAAATACTAATTAGGGACATGACGTAAACACCTTTGTAGATAACAGTGGGATAGCATAATGTTGCATTCTTACTGTGATAATGCCTTAAAAAACTAAAATAACCAACAATTTTTTCCAATTCAAGATCGACACAATTTTTTGTCATATCCCATAATATTCACCTATGCCAATTCGATAATAGGGAGGTTGATTTGGTATATCTAACTATGATAAAAGCTAATGCTTCGATGGAGATTTTTTTGTATTGCAACCTGGGACAATAATTGTGTTTTTGATACATTGTTTAATGTGTTGAAGCATTATTTTAAGTATTAAACTTCTTGCACCAGATTATTCATTTAATGTTTTGTTATTTCCTTGATCCAGGTGGATATTGGTGGCCACCCACCTTTTCCAACTGGCTCAAAACAACTTTATGGCAATTTTGGCAATTTACTATTTTTAGCAGGTTTTAACTTCCGGGGCCATTTTGAGGGCCTAAATGAAGGTTTTTTGAGATAAAGGTTCTCAATGATAGCTGAAGGCACATTGAGCCCCCAAAATGAATCTCCTCAACAATACCTTTCCAACGAGCTATCACACGCCTAAAACAGAGATCGTATGCAAAAGTTACGACCCCGACAAGTTGATGCACCAACTTACCCAAACGGGGCCCACATGACTTTTGGCGCTTCATCTCCTAGGGTTAGGTTTTTGGATGTCTAGCAATTTTGGCATTCTCGATTATTGTAAAAAGGCCTCCAGAGCCTCATTGTAACCATCTTCTTGTGAATGCGAGTAGCCATCACATCTCTTCTCAGAGATAAGCTGCCACCATTCTAGCGAGTCTTTCACTCTGTATTTTTACAGTCTCTGTACATTTC